>VNJV01013631.1:0-75162 GCA_008042635.1 Drosophila nikananu | reverse complement strand
CCGAACAGATTCTTGTAACGGGATTAAGCCGATCCTCTGCCCTTACACGTCCGGCAGGCCAGACAACTTATAGTTCCGACAGAGGGAGTTTCGCGAACCAGGTTGGCCAGAGTGTTGCGGATATGGTGGTGACCATTCCCGGCGTCAGCTTTACTCAGGGGAATGGCCCCCGTGATACTGTGGTATCCGTCCGAGGGTCGGGAGATCGCCAGTCCTATGGCCTGAAAAATCTTCAGGTGCTGGAAGATGGGTTCCCCATGACCCAACCCGATGGAACTGCGCGGGCCGATCTGATTGATCCTCACGCCTATCAGGGTGTCGATGTTTTCGAGGGGCCAGCCTCAACCCTTTACGGCAATTACGCCATTAATGGCGCCATCAATTTCCGCACCCGGAAGGGAGCGGACATCCATGGACTGGAACTGGGCTCCGATTTCGGTAGCTTCGGGATGTTCAATAATTATGCAACGCTGGGTTTCGGCAACAGACACTACGATCTGATGATCTTCGGCAGCGACGTGCGTGGAAACGGATTTATTGCCAACAGCCGCTACAATACCTCGACGGAAAATGTGCGGCTTCGTGTCAATCTGACTTCATCCGACCGGCTGATTCTGAAATTCGTCAACAACGTCACCGATGCTTTTCTGCCGGTAAGACTGTCACTCAGTCAGTATCGCGCCAATCCTTACCAGCAGGGGTGCGCCCACGCGTCCAGCGCGGCAGCCGGATGCGCGTCTGTCAATCTGTTGGTCAATGGCCGCTATGGCGCAAAGGTAGCCATGAGTCCTGAAGCCGCCGGTCTTGGGCGTTTTGACCGACGCACGGTCGTCGGTCTGCGCTGGGAGCATGATTTTAACAGCCGCACAACCTGGCGAAACCAGTTCACCTACGATCAGCGCCATATCGACCAGCCGACGTCGCCCACGGCCTATGTGGGTCCGTATAATTCCTATAATGTGAGCAGCGACGTCACCAACCATGCCCAACTCGCTGGCAGAGCGTTGGAGACGTTTGTCGGCGTCAGTTTTGATTATCTCGATTTCGGTTCCCAGACTTACAACATCATGCCCCTTGGCGGTGCAACACGAGGAGCCATGAGCTCGGAAAGCTATGGACACCAATGGAACCTTGGGGCGCGTTTTCAGGAAGACTGGCATTTTGCACCCGACTGGCACATCGTAGCCGGGCTCGGTGGCACATATTCCGATATTGGCGCAACCGAAACACTTTATGGCTACTCCGCGACGGCCAATATCCGGAATTACATCACGGCCAATCGTTTCTATTTCAATCTCGCTCCAGAAGGCGCGTTAATTTACACACCGTCAAAAGACTGGACACTGCATACCCGCGTTGGCACAGCCTATGGGACCCCATCATCTTCCAATCTTTTCATTACCCCACAGGGGGAATACGGGAACAACACACAACTGAAAAGCCAGACAAGTGTCGGCATTGATCTGGGCGCTGACTGGCATCCCTCCTCGACTATCAGCATTCAGGCCACTGGCTTTTACGAGTTTTATAAAAACGAACTGGTCAGCCAGTCTGCCGGCGTCAACACCGTTGGCTCCTACACCTTCAACGCACCTGCGTCCGAACATCGTGGTGTTGTTCTGGGTGTGGAGTGGAAGCCGTTGCCGAAAATGCTTCCTGGTGGACGGGTTAAACTGAGTTACACCTACGATAATCAGGTTTATACCAATTACACCGAGGTTCTTTCCAACAGCACGCTCTCACGCAGCTTCAGCCGTAAAGGGCATTATATTCCCGGGGTCATTCCCAATTTCCTCAATGCCCGCTTTCTTTACGACCAGCCTGACGGTCCTCTGGAGGGACTGGGCGGATACGCGGAAGTCACGTGGCGTGATTCTTACTGGCTGGATAACGCCAATCGCCTGAAAGCCCCGGGTTACGCGCTGCTTAATCTTGAAATGCATTATGATCCCCCCGCCCGGTTCGGCTGGACGCATCGTTTGCACTGGTATTTCGAGGTGCAGAACGTTGCCAACCAGACCTATATCGCGGGTGCCACAAACATCAGCGATAGCCTGCAGGCAAATGGAAACCAGGCTGGTGCTGCTACACTCATGAACAACACAGGCTCCATCTACGCAGGTTCACCCCGCGCCTATTTTGGCGGCGTACGGATCAGGTTCTAAGGAATATTGTGATGACCACACACACTGCCGCTCTCTGGCCTGATCGTCGCACGCTCTGGCGCTGGCATTTCTTCGCAGGGCTGTTCTGCCTGCCTTTTGTGGCCTTTCTTTCTCTGACCGGGACAGTTTATCTTTTCAAACCCCAGATTGATGACTGGATTGACTGGCGATATGACCATCTGCCCATAGCCTTGTCGCCCTCTCCCCAGCGGGACGTTCAGGCAGCTTTATCCGCAGTGCCGCAGGGGGCTTTTCTGGCTTATGAACTTCCCCGGACTTTGCAGAGTGCGACGCGTGTTCTTGTCAGCAAGCCGGACGGAGAAGCGGTGCGCGTCTATGTGGACAGGAATACCCATACCGTTCTGAAAACTGTTCTGGAGGAGAACAGATTTGAACGGCTGGTTTTCCGGCTGCATGGGCAGTTGCTGTTGGGTAATGTGGGTTCTGTCATTATGGAAATGGTTGCATCATGGACCATTGTGCTCATTGTGACAGGCCTACTGCTCTGGTGGCCTCGCGGTCAGAATGGACTGGCAGGCGTTGTTTATCCACGCCTTGGCATAAAGGGACGAACCCGGTGGCGGGATCTCCATGCCGTCACTGGCGTGTGGGCATCAGTGTTTCTGGTGCTGTTTCTGGTATCCGGCCTTCCGTGGTCCTTCGTCTGGGGACATGCCCTGCAATCGGTCGAAAACACGGTTGGTCGCCTGACCTCTGTCAGGGACTGGGAAATTGGCGCTGTGCCAGCCGCCACTGTCATTGCCGGGCACCCGCTCGGACAACCACAGAAACTTCCCGCAAAAGCGAAGATGGATATGCCCGGTATGGATATGCCAGCTGCTTCCACCTCTTTTGCTGAAGGAGACGGGATAAGCGGTCTGGATACTGTTGTACGAACTGCGAGCACTCTTTCCCTGCCAGCTCCGGTAATCATTACGCCGTCTGGCTCTCTATGGACTGTGCGTTCCGACACACAAAACCGACCTTTGCGGGAAAGTGTGACAGTAACACCCGACGGCCATGTTGTGAAACAGGAAACGTTTACCCAGAAAGGCTTTATGGATCGGATCGTTGGCTACGGTGTTGCTGCGCATGAGGGCCAGCTTTTTGGAGGGGTGAATCAGGCTATTAATCTTGTGGTAGCAACGGGCTTAATGATGATGAGCAGTGCAGCAACAGTGTTGTGGCTAAAGCGGAAACCTGCGGGCTCTTTGGGTGCTCCGGCTGCCGTGCCCACTCGGAAATATGGCATGGTTGGTATGACGACCCTTGTCATTCTGGGGCTGCTTCTACCAGAACTGGGGGCCGCATTACTTGTTCTGGTTCTCGCAAACCGGATGTTTGCGAGATTAGGTCCGACCTGACATCAGGAGGATAGTAAAAGCCGTCTGAGTTCGCTTGCAATCTGATGGGCACTGGCATCAACGGGAATCATGCCCACCAGATGGTTGTGTCCATCCATGAGATAAAGAAGTGAACTATGATCGACGAGGTAGCCTGAGCCATTGGGGGCATGACGTCGTGCTGAGACATGAAAGGCCTTCATAACCGGCTGAAGCTGACTTTCGGATCCCGTCAGGCCGACAATGTGAGGAGAGAAACGCTCAACATACTCCTGTAAAACTGCAGGAGTATCACGTTCGGGATCAACTGAAATGAACACGGGAATAATGTTTTGTCCCCGCTTACCAAGCTCATCAAGAGCGGCTGACACAGTCGCAAGTGTCAACGGGCAGACATCCACACAGTGTGTATAGCCAAAATACAGAAGCGTATAATGCCCTTCAAAAGCTGCCTGAGTGATGGTCTGCCCGTGGCCATTAACCAGAGTGTAAGGCCCGCCAATCTGTGTATGCTGCTGCGACGTCAGAAATAGTCTTAGTCCCGCAGCCCCTGAAAACAGAAATAAGACTATACCAAGCAGAAAAAATATCGTTTTCCACTCCTGCCGTCTGGGAAGGGACGCTCGCTCGGTTGATGCAATTTTTATGGGCTTCTTACGATTCATCGTACCATCATAGCAAACGGTATGCCGAACGACAGCAATACATCCCCTTTTCAATTTCCGCGGCCACTTTTTATTGCATTCAAACATAAAGCCGACCTTCCGTTCCCCCCCCTGATCGGCCTGTCTGCTCAATGATACAGGAGCAGACAGGCAGCAGTCGCTATCATCTCGGATGCTTAACAGATTAAACAGTGACGCTCAAAATCAGATGTCATCATGGCGTCATTTGCAAGCCCCCCCCATCAGGCAGCGGTTCGCAGCCCGTCCTCCGCGACTGCCACAATTGCCTGCCTGATGGCTGCAGTGACCTGTTCAGGATCACAGACCATATCCTTAAAAATAAGGATCGGGCGCTGACTGGATGGATAGCGATGCAGTCGCCTTAAGGTCTCGTCCTTTCGCGCCTTTTGTGTTGGCGAATAAGCTGTAAATGTCCGGTCAAACAGACCGACCACTTCGATAAAGCAGCTTTTGCCGGTACAGGCCGAACTCACCTTGAAATCAGCAAAAGCTTCTTCCTCAAAAATGCATCCTTTCACAACAGGATGAACGTCCAGCTTTACTGACGATGGCAGGATCGGTTTGATGCTCCGATACACAGCCAATTCGTAAAGCGAGTCAAACTGATGACCGTCCTGTGCGAGCTTTTCCTCGACAGGTAGGTGCGGATGGCACTGATGCACAGCCTCACGAAAGGCCACCCATGCCCCCTCCCCTGGCTGCCAGTATTTCTTGCGCAGATCCCAGGCCTTTCGCCCAAGGTCCGCCAACATAAAGCCATGGACACAGACGCCAACGCGGGCTGAAAGCTCGGCGTAGAGGTCAATATCCCGGCGTGGAAAAAGACCGGTCCTAACAGGCATCGGAAACTGAAGTGGGTCGAAACGATAATCAGCCGTCATAGGGAAATATCCTAAAAAATGGCTCCGATCACACTGCGTGAAGCGGAGCCAGCAAAAGATTTTTTTGGTGAGGATAGGGTGTGATTGAAGTGGTCAGTCTGCCTGCTTCATCGTCACTGGCGCCGCCAGAAGCTGTTCCAGGCGGCCATAACGACGTTCCATGTCGCGATGCAATATGACCAGGCCCTCAAGAGCCTCAAAAGCGGCTTCGCTGCCTCCAAGGATCTCGAGCAGCAGAACGCCCTCGAGCACATGAAGAGCTTTGAGCTCCGTCGTTGAATGCACAACGTCATCGGTAACAGGAAACAGATCAGACAGTGGGTAATGAGACATGATTTTTGTCCTTGTCGTCCAAAAAAAGGGAGAAAAAGACCACACACATCCCGTCCCTCTTCCTCTGGGGCATTGACGGATATGCACAGTCACCAGAACACACTGGAAAAGCGTCTCCATCCCACCCCGGTCAGAAAATCCCTTTTCTAGAAAATTTATTTCAAAACAATGAGTTGAGAGAGAGCATTTTTAAATGCGATAGAACGAGAGAAAAGAAGAAAAAACCCAGCAATTTCATATGCATCCCGTAGGGTGCATATGAAATTGCGGTAGCGTGCCTTCATTTGGGACGAAAAGGTGCCTCTGGAGAGCGAAAATAACCGCATCTCAGGGGGCAGAAAGTCGGAATTACGTCCTGCCTAAAAAAGCCTCTCAACAATGACGTCCTGTTCTTGTCCCGCTTTGAGACCGAAACCGTCTGGCTTTTTCAGAAGCCTGATGTCAGACTGAAACCGGCCGGAACCCTACAGAAGAAGGGAAGAACATGAAATACGACCAACATGGCCCGCTGGCGGCCATGCTTTCAGAAGCGGCGAAAGAGAGCGGGCAAGGCTCATTAATGGCATGGATGGAGTATCGTCATGACGAGTTGCTGGTCGAACTCGGCTCGAAGCGTGTTCGGTGGCCGATATGGCTTGCGCTTTTTCGGCAACTCGACTTGCGTGATGCCAACGGAAATCATCCGACGCTTGAGACCGCCCGGAAAGCGTGGCAGCGGGTCCGCGCCCAGAAAAAGGTCGCTCAGGCAGCGCTACGTCCGGCCCGGCATCACCGCCCGCAACCCGACCGTTGGACCGTTCCGGCAACACCACCGCGCCCAGCGAAAGAAGATCGGTCTTCGAGTGCTGATCTCCACCCCGACCTGCAGCGCATTCGGAAGAATCTCTCCCGAACAACTGTTCAACGCCCACGCCCCCTCACTGAGGACGATATCACTTAAATGTGATTCTGTGACCATTCTGTCAGGTTCTGTATTTTTCTGAAACTCACCTCCAAAAATCTTGCGTCTTTCTGCGTCGCCCTGCGTCCTCAGGCGTCTATGATTTTCACCAATGGATCATATATCATTCGTCTTAAGCTGATAAAAAACTCATCTAAGATCGAAGACGATGCGAAATAAGAAGATGGACTCTCGGCATAAATAATGCACCCTCTACGAAATCGGAGGGAAGCCATGAAAACGATTAAACCAGTTCCAGACCATGAAGTGCCTGTCCCACTAAAAACCAGTCTTACCCAGAAGAGTGCCATCACCCCCTGCTGCCTGATCTTTGCGGGGCGGGGAGGAACCGGCAAAAGCACACATGCACGACTGCATGCAGAATGGATCGAAAGATCTAGATTACCTTTGAAAATAGCTGATCTAGACAGAACAAATGCCACACTGACGGCATTCTATCCTAATCTGGTTGAAGCACCTCGAACCGCAGATGACAGGGATGTCATGACATTCCTGGAGGATATTCTAGAACGTCAAATTGAAGAAAAATATAATCTGATTCTGGATTTTGGGGGTGGTGATCTTGTTTTAAAAAATCTCGCTCTCCGTCTTGATCTTGTCGGTTTTTTTCGTGATTACGCTATCCAGCCTGTCCTTTTTCATCATTTAGGAGCCGATCTGGATTATCTTGCTTATCTGGCGAGCCTTGAGGAAGATGGTCTTTTCCGCCCAGAAAAAACGATTGTAGTTTTAAACGAATTCATAAAACCCTCTTCCCAGTCTGTTGAAGTCGCCTTTGAAACGATCATGCGCAGCAGACAGTTGGGCGACGTTCTAAAGCGTGGAGCACGTATGATCTCGCTCCCAGACCTATTACCGGCACCGGATATCGACCGAAAACGTCTCAGATTTTATGAGGCCGTTCAGAACCGGCAATCTGTCGATATACCACCTCTGGGCCCCATCAAACGTCAGATGCTGGTTCAGTGGCTTCGCACCGTTGCCGAACGCTTCTGGGAAGCGAACGTCGAGCTGCCCTGGATACCAGCGGAAGGCCAGTTCACATGACATCGCCCATCACCCCACGCAACACTCAACTCCCTCTTTCCGAACTTTCAGCCGCACTGGAGGAGTATCGCCGCAAGGCGGAACAAGCCGGTATCAGACCAGGAGATCCACTTCATGCCTGGGTAGAAGCCACAGATCGTCTATTCGAGGCACTGGCGGCCCGTTTCGAAGAGAACGAAAGCCGGCAAGAGGAGACGCTACAGAGGCTGCAGGAAGCCGTCTACCGAATCACTCAGTTTTCTGTTCTTCTTACGAAACATTCTTCCACGCCCCCTCCGCCGCCAAAGACCCTCGAAGGTCACGTTGTGGGAGCCCCGCATGGAATGCTCGCCATCTTCTTCGAACTGGCAGCCGATGTACTGCCATTTCTCCGGCGACCAGGATATCGGCTGCTGCTTATGGGCGGAATGATTTTTTCCTCGTTTTGGGGGGGAGTGGTAATGGAGCAGGACGCCATGAGTCGCCAAATGGCCCAGACCGTAAGCGCAGCAAGCGTCCAGATTGATCAGGAGAGGGAAGAAGCCCAAAACAAGGTTGCACAGGCTGAGAAGCATGCAACCGAAGTCGTCATCGCTGCCCATGAGCATGATGCTGCAGTCGCGGAGTTCCAGAGTGCCATGACGCAGGCACCGCCCTCCATTATTTCATGGGCTGCCGTGATAAAGAGCAATCCATTCACTGAGAACATGCGCGATCAATGCCGTGGGACGATCCGCATGAGCCAACAGCCGCCCTATCGGCGTTCCTGTTCAATTGAAATAACTCTTGGATCGCAAGATGCTGTCAACGCGATTGCAGGGAACTGACCGCAGCGTTTTTAATAGTCTAAGCTTGATAAGAACTTGCCGCGCGGGGGATACAAACGCGTCACTCCCCGCGCCTGCTGATTTTTGGACTATCTTTTAAGTATAGATAATTCAAACAGAATTTTATGAGATTCTATTATTGTTTCAATGCAAAAAATCCTAAGTATGTTAACTGCCATTACTTTCTCAGGTAATGTCCAAAATTTCCTCGCGTGTTGCATTTAACAGAATGGTTCTCGCCTCACACGCAACTATGGGGACATACATAAAGAAGCGTCCCCATGTCGCTACAAAGCTATCTCGCTAATGAATGAGAAAGAACGTTGCCCACAGAATGGCAACGCTCGAGACTATGAAGGTCACCATACCCAAAGACAGACAAGGAGCACACGCCCGCCCACGGCCGGAGGTGGACGGCAAAACACCCACAGGCTTTATAAGCGCCAAAACATCCGCCAGTAAAAACAGTGTTTTGCGCCCGAATTTGTATTTGGCGAGCGCCCCCGCCGCAACATAACGATCAATTGTCTTCACGTGGCAACGGAGGTGAATTTCCGCCGCCTCCTTCCGGGTAACAAACGCCCCCTTTGGGACCGATATGTCTGTACCGTGCATGATATGCACTCCTCAAGCCTGACGGCTGACAACCAGCCGTCTTGTCGAAACCACCATACTGAGGAGCATCAGGTGATCGGAGCTGTCTTGGGGAGATGTCGTATTGAAAAGTTATCTTCGTTGGGAAGGTATGAGGATGACGTGGAAGGGTAGTTAAAGATAAAGCTCCTCAGCAAAATCTCCTTTTGTTCTACCAGAACCCAGCTCTTATTACCAACATAAATTGTCAGGAGCGGTTCTTACGCCGCCCGACGCCGCAGGAAACCGCAAACCATAAGATGGGATGCATGATGGGACCAATAAGAAGATGGTCTATAACTATTTGTTTTTATTGATGTATTTTTTTATTTTGGCGGAGAGACAGGGATTCGAACCCTGGGTACGCTATTAACGTACACACGCTTTCCAAGCGTGCGCCTTAAGCCACTCGGCCATCTCTCCGGCGCGGGTGTGGTAATAGCAAGTTTGACGGATCAGGCAAGAGGGAAAACGATCGTTTTTCTGCTTCAGGCAGAAAAAGTGACGGATCGGGCATTCCGGATGAAGCGGGCAATCGCCTCCGGGCTTTTGATGCCGGGAGCACTTTCCACGCCCGAGGAAACGTCCACAGCCGGAGCCCCGGTTATCGTCACAGCCTGCCCCACATTCTCCGGGTTCAGCCCCCCTGCCAGCATCCACGGAAAAGACGGTTTCCAGCCCTGCATCAGGCTCCAGTCCAGTTGCTGCGCATTCCCTCCGGGGCGTGTGGCACTGGCTGGTGGCTTTGGTTCTATCAGAAGGCGTTCTACCCCCGCAGGACAGGCTGAAGGTAAATCAGTCCGGGCTGAGACAGGCTGAGACAGCCAGACAGGCACCCCAAACCGTGAAGAGACGTCCGACGCCCGTTCAAACGAAGCGTAAATCTGTAAAACATCGAGAGAGACGCCATCCAGCACACGCGCCAGCGTCTCATCACCAGGATGTACAAAAAGCCCCACACGAGCCGGCCCACCCGCATGGCGAGCCGACAGACTCCGGGCCTGCGCCGGGGTAACGCACCGGGGTGAGCGGTCAAAAAAAACAAACCCGACCCAGTCCGCACCATGCTCCACGCAGGCATCAAACCCAGCACCCTCTGTCAGCCCGCAGATTTTTACGCCTGTATGGGCGGTGGGGACGGGCTGCGGGGTCACGTTAAACGGCCAGTTCTGCCGCAATGGCTGCGGCCGCGGCTGCCGGGTCTGCGGCCTGGGTGATGGGCCGCCCCACCACAATCCAGTCGGCCCCGGCCTGACTGGCCTGCCGCGGCGTCATGATCCGTTTCTGGTCCCCGGCCTGACTACCGGCAGGGCGAATCCCCGGTGTAACCAGAAGAGGCGCATCCCCCAGCGTATCCCGCAAAGGAGCAAGTTCATGCGCGGAGCACACCAGCCCATCGATACCAGCCTGCATGGCCAGCTTGCCAAGGCGCAGCACCTGCGCACGCGCGCCATCCATCACCCCGGTTTCCGCCAGAGCGTGATCATCCAGACTGGTCAGCACGGTCACGGCCAGCAGCGCAGGGCGTGCATCCGCCGGGAAAGCCTCGTCACAGGCTTTGCGGGCCGCTTCCATCATCGCCAGACCGCCAGACGCATGCAGGGTCAGCATTTTAGGCCGCAGGCTGGAGAGAGACTGAATGGCTGCTGCCACCGTGTTGGGAATATCGTGCAGCTTGAGGTCCAGAAACAGCGGCGTTGCCCCCGCAACGTCCGCAACGGCCTGAAACCCTGCGGCATACGCAAATTCGAGGCCCAGCTTCACCGCGCCTGCTGAAGGGGCCACAGCCTGTGCCCATGCCTGCGCCGTCGCTGCATTTTGTGTGTCGAGTGCCGCAATCAGGCCTGTCTTGCGCGTCATGTCAGATACGATCGTCCTGCACGGGAGAAGAAGAATGAACAGCCACAGACGGTGCCGGAACAGCAGGCTGCTGCACTATGGCGGAGGCCGCCTGAACCTGCGCGAGTTGTGCTTCCAGCTCCTTAATCCGCTGTTCTGCCCTGCGCGCACGGCGGCGCTGCACCAGCTCAGCAGCCCAGAGGCAGAACGCGCCCATAATAAAGGCAACTGCCGCGACACTCAGCGCCAGCACACCTGCTGAACATTTCCAGCTATAGGTGAGCAGCCACATATCCAGCGGGTCCTGATTACTGGCGCTGAAAATGACAAGAGCCAGCAGAAAGGGGATAACAACAGTGAGTCTGATCATGGATACCTCGTAGCCTTCCGGGGTAAGGAGAGCAAGAAAACAGATTGAAGAAAGACGCAAAAGCAGGCGGCCCCACTCCCCGCAGGATTTCTGTTAAACTCTGAGCGCTGAAGACCGTTCACACTGCTCTCTTAACAAACTGCCCCCTCGCACAGGCGGGACTAATCTGTTACTGTTCGCCTAACTTTGCCGCATTTCTTATTTAACGCGCAGACATTGAAAATTTGCCGACAGGAGCCTCCGGACACCATGGCCGATCAGACTAATTTTACGACAGATTCAATTGGCGGCGCAGCAAGTGCCGCAGGCAGACCCGGCGTTCTGATGGGAATCCAGTACGTTAAATCCGTCACATTTCAGGTCGCCGGTGCGCCCGCAGTGTTTGCGCGGGCTCAGGAACGGCCCCAGATTGCCATTATGGTCGATGTTCGCGCCAATCAGATTGGCGAAAACATGCCCAATTTTGAAGTTGAACTGGTCATGCAGTGTCAGGGCCAGACGGCCCCCGGTCCGAATGGAGAAGAGCCGGTGCGTTTGTTTGAAACAACGCTGGTTTACGCAGGGATTTTTACGCTCAACCACTCCACGGCGGAAACTTTTGAGCCGCTCCTGCTGGTAGAAGCGCCCCGCATGCTGTTCCCCGGTGCACGCAACCTGCTGACAACGCTGAGCCGTGAAGCCGGCTTCCTGCCAATTGTTGTCCAGCAGATCGACTTTGGAGAACTCTGGCGGAGCCGCCGCGCGCAGGGCTGATCAACACCAGTGCCGCCTCTTCTCCCACCTGAAGAAAGCCTGATGCCATGACGTCATTCCAGTTACCTCCTCTCTGGAAAGCCTTTGATCCGGACTGGTACCGGGAGGAATATAAAACTGTTCTGGGAGACGTCCGCGCGCTCCCGGATGCGCAGCTTCAGGCCTGGTATGAGGATCAGGGCGCTTTTTCCGGCCACTCGCCCAACCGCTATTTTGATGAAGAATGGTACCGGCGGAACTGCTCGGAAGCACTGGCCGAGATTGTGGACGGCCAGTATCGCTCCGGCTTTGAGCATTACTGCCAGAAGGGATTTAAGACGCAGTCCCCGCATTATCTGTTCTCGGAACGGTATTATACTGCCAGCGCAGCGGATATGAGTCTGGCAAACCTTGAGAAAAACGGGTTTGCCAACGGCTATGACCATTTTCTGCGCTCAGGGGACAAGGAGCATCGGTCGGGGCATCTGTTTTTCAACCCGGACGTGTATCTCCGCAACCGGCCAGAAAACCCGGAGCTTGCCGCCCTTTCTCCCTTTATCCATCTGCTCCACGCCAGCAAAAGCATGCCGGATAGTGTGCAGCTTTCCCGCCATTTTGACCCGGCATGGTACCGCGTGACGCACCCGCAGGCCGTGCAGGCAGTCGAATACGGATATACGCCTAACCTGCTGTATCAATTTCTGGCCGATTTCACCCCCGACGGTTTCTGACCTTTCCTCTGCTTCCAAATCGTGTGATTGCATGAGCACTACAGGCCGCAGCGCCTGCCATGTTTGACGCCCAACGACGCAGAGGATGACAAAATGACCGAACAGGCCGCTCTTGATCTGGCAGATAAGGGGCTGGATAACAGCCTGAAACGTCTTTTTGACCTGCTGCGTATCCCCAGCATTTCCACCCAGCCCGACCATGCACCCGACTGCCGCAAGGCCGCGGAATGGCTGGTCGCGGAACTGCGTGAGATTGGTTTTGACGCCAGCACACGGGAAACACCCGGCCACCCGATGGTTGTGGCCCACGCCAGAGGGCCGGAAGGCGCACCGCATGTGCTGTTCTATGGCCATTATGACGTACAGCCGGTGGACCCGCTGAATTTATGGACCTCTGCCCCGTTTGAGCCTGTGCTGGTTAAAGGCCCCACGGGTGAGATGGAAATTACCGCGCGCGGGGCGGCGGATGACAAAGGGCAGGTCATGACCTTTGTGGAAGCCTGCCGCGCCCTGCGCGCTGCGGATGGCGCACTGCCACTGAGTGTCACCATGCTGATTGAAGGCGAGGAAGAATCTGGCGGCGTAAACCTCCTGCCCTTCCTGAAAGCCAACCGGGATGAGCTGAAAGCCGATGTGGCGCTGATCTGCGATACCGGGATGCTGGGCCGGGGCATGCCTGCCATCACCACCATGCTGCGCGGCATGGTGGGCGAGGAAGTGACCATTACCTGCGCGAATCGTGACCTCCACTCAGGCATGTACGGCAATGCCGCCCGCAACCCGATCCAGCTTCTGTGCGATATCCTTTCTGACCTGCGGGATGGCGCGACAGGCCGGGTGACGTTGCAGGGCTTTTATGAGGGCGTGCCCGTTATCCCGGAAGAAACCCGTGCCCTGTGGCGGAAAATTGGCCCGAGTGACGAAGAGGGTCTTGCCCCTGTTGGCCTGAGCCTGCCTGCGGGCGAGATTGGCTACACTGCCCTTGAGCAGACATGGTCCCGCCCGAGCTGCGAGATTAACGGCATTAGCGGCGGGTATGAGGAAAAGGGATTCAAGACTGTTCTGCCCTCAAAAGCCATGGCGAAAGTCTCTTTCCGTCTGGTTGGCACGCAGGACCCGGACGCCATTCGCGCAGCCTTCCGCGCCCATGTGGAAACCCGCCTGCCTGCGGACTGCACGGCAGAATTTACAGCGCATGGCGGCTCCAGAGCCAGCATTGTCCCGGCCGACATGCCTTTCCTCCCCCCGGCACTGAAAGCGCTGGAAGAAGAATGGCAGCATCCGGCGGCTGTTATCGGGTGTGGCGGCTCCATCCCCGTTGTGACGGAAGTGCAGGAAGCTCTGGGTATGGACTCCCTGCTGATCGGCTTCGGGCTGGAGGATGACCGCGTGCATTCCCCTAACGAGAAGTATGATCTCTCATGCTTCCATAAAGGCATGCGTTCATGGATCCGGGTGCTGTATGCGCTGGCGGCCCGGACTGCTCCCTGAGATCACCCTTTGAGGATATGACCACCATGCTGGTGCTGACACAGGGTGACCCGGCTGGCATAGGCCCCGAAATTACCGTGAAGGCCTGGCAGGCCCTGCGGGAAAGCGGGCCGGCCTTTGTGTTTCTGGGCGACCCTGCGCTTCTGGAAACAGCGGCCCCCGTGCGCATCGTGAGCGACGTGCGGGAAGCCGGAAGCCTCTTTCGGGATGCCATTCCGGTGCTGCCACTCTCTCTGGCAGTGCCCGCTACCCCCGGCACACCGGACAGCCGGAACGCAGGCAGCGTAATTGACAGCATTACGCAGGCGGTGCGCCTTGTGCAGGCCGGGGAAGGCTCTGCGGTCGTGACCAACCCGATCAGCAAGGACGTGGTGAAACAGGCCGGTTTTACGCACCCCGGCCACACAGGATATCTGGCGGAACTCTGCGGGGTGCCCGGTCAGGATGTGATGATGCTGGCAGGCCCGTCCCTCCGGGTTGTGCCGGTGACAGTACATGTCGCGCTGCGCACGGCCATTGATCAGCTCACCCAGGAGCTGATCATCCGCACAGCCCGCACAACCGTGCAGGGGCTGAAACGTGATTTTGGGCTGACCAGCCCGCGCGTGGCGGTGGCAGGCCTGAACCCCCATGCGGGGGAAGGCGGCCTGATGGGGCGGGAAGAACTGGACTGCATTATTCCGGCCATCCGCACCCTTCAGGCGGAAGGCATGACCATTTTCGGCCCCCTGCCCCCTGACACTATGTTCACGCCGGATGCGCGGGCCCGGTATGATGTAGCACTCTGCATGTATCATGATCAGGGCCTGATCCCGCTCAAGACGCTGGACATGGCAGAGGGCGTGAATATCACGCTGGGCCTGCCCATTATCCGCACCTCTCCCGACCACGGCACAGCGTTTGATATTGCCGGAACCGGCAAGGCAGACCCCGGCAGCCTGCTGGCAGCCCTCAGACTGGCCGCACAACTGGCCGAAAACCGAAGGAAGGCCTCATGACACGCACTCCCCGCCCCCTCATTCGGCTTGGCGTGAATATTGACCACGTTGCGACCGTCAGAAACGCCCGCGGCGGCACACACCCGGACCCGGTTGCCGCAGCGCTGCTGGCCGTACAGTCCGGAGCGGACGGCATTACAGCCCATTTGCGGGAAGACCGCCGCCACATCCGCGATGCCGACCTCCAGCGCCTGCGCGCGGACGTCAAAGCCCCGCTTAATATGGAAATGGCTGCGACGGATGAGATGGTCTCTCTCGCCAGCACACTCCTGCCCCATGCCTGTTGCATTGTGCCGGAACGCCGGGAAGAGCTGACAACGGAAGGCGGGTTGGACGTTGCCGGGCAACTGGCCTCCTTAAAACCCCGTGTGCAGGCACTGGTGGAAAAAGGTATTCGTGTTTCCCTGTTTATTGACCCTGACCCTGCCCAGATTGACGCCGCCGTTGCTGCGGGCGCGCAGGTGGTGGAACTGCACACCGGAGCCTATGCGGAAGGCCGCGCGGGAGAACTGGACCGCCTGCGCGCTGCCGCAACACACGCCGCCGCAAAAGGGCTGGAAGTACATGCCGGGCACGGCCTGACTTATGAGAATGTCGGCCCGATTGCGGCCCTCCCCGAGATCATGGAACTGAATATCGGGCACTTCCTGATCGGGCAGGCGATTTTTGACGGCCTGCCCACCGTGATCCAGACCATGAAGCGCCATATCCACGCCGCTTCCGCACGCTAAACCCCACCCGCGCAGACCGCACCAGAACAGGACAGACATGGAACAAACGCCCGGTACACCTAAAGGACTGATGGCGGCCGTCATCGGGATGGGACTTCTGATTGTGGTGGGCACGGTCGCGCTGGTGGGCGTTATCATCCACCGTATGGGCAGCCATACCCCTCCGTCCGGCGCAGCGATCGCGGCTCGGGCGGTTCCGTTACAGAATGCCGCAGCCCCGCCGGTTCTGCCTGCCGGAACACGCCTGATCAGCATGGCCCGCGTGCAGGACGGGCTGATGGCTCTGCACATTGCCGATAACGGGCAGGACCGTATTCTGCTCTGGCAGGTTGGGACGGATCATTTGCTTCCCGGCGTGGAAGGTGCGGTCCATCCGGCAGGAGCCGCACCGTGACGCAGTCTCAGTCGCCAGAACACGCGCCCACGGCCACAGACGCTGCACAGGATGCCCTACCTCACGCTCCGTTGACGGCCATTGGCCTGATGAGCGGCACCTCGCTGGACGGGGTGGATGCCGCCCTGATCACAACGGACGGGATCAGAGTGTTTGACCACGGCCCGTCTCTGACTGTGCCGTATGATGCCTCTCTCCGGGCCAGAGTCCGCGCCATTCTGGACCGGGCGGCGACCCTTTCCCCTGATGATACCGATCTGCTGGAGGCGGAACAGGCTTTGACGGATGTGCATACACAGGCCGTGCAGGCCGTCCGCGCGCAGGCTGGAGAGCGGCAGATTGATGTCATTGGCCTGCACGGACAGACCATTCTGCATGCGCCGGGCCGCACGTGGCAGATTGGCAATGCCAGCCGCCTTTCCGCCGCCACGAATCTGCCCGTCGTGCATGATTTCCGGACTGCCGATGTGCTGGCAGGGGGAGAAGGCGCGCCGCTGGCCCCCCTCTACCATGCGGCCCTGCTGCATGGGCACAGCACACCCGCCGCTGTGCTGAATATCGGCGGTGTTGCCAACCTGACTCTCATGACGCGCACGGGCGACGTTCTGGCGTGTGACACCGGGCCGGGCAATGCTCTGCTGGATGACTGGATGTTCCGCCACACTGGTCAGCCCTGTGATTTTGACGGAGCTTGCGCAGCAAAGGGCACGGTCGATACCGCGCTCCTGTCTACCCTCATGGCCCATGCGTTCTTCCGTAAACCACCTCCGAAATCACTTGACCGGCTGAGCTTCCATCAGGCGCTGGAACTGGTCTCCCGCCTGAGCGTTGAGGACGGCGCGGCAACACTCACCGCCTTTACGGCTGCGGCCATTGCCCGTACCCCCCTGCCGGAAGAACCGCTCCACTGGTTTGTCTGCGGAGGGGGGCGCCGCAACCCAACACTGATGCGCATGCTGGCGGACCATGTCCCCGGCGCAGTGCAGCCGGTGGAGGCTCTGGGCTGGGACGGGGATGCGCTGGAGGCTGAATGTTTCGGGTTTCTGGCCGTACGGAGCCTGCGCGGTCTGCCGCTCTCTCTGCCTGCCACCACCGGCGTCCCTCACCCCATGCCCGGTGGACGGCTGACCTGTGGCGGCATCAGCCCCGCAGGCCGCAGATTATAAGACACTCTCTTTTGCCAGAACCAGCGGAGCGATTGATCTTCCGGTTCTGGCAAGGCACCATGCGCCCCGCATGCAAGAAGGACCTGATCATGAAACGTGCCCTTATTCTTTGCCTCGGCCTGCAAAGCCTGTGTCTGCTCCCCTCTTTCAGCGCGGCACAGGCGCAGACGGTGGTTGATGGCAGCGACAAGAATGCAAGCCCGTTTGTAAAATCCACTCTGGCCATGCTGAGCAAGCGCTTTGCGGAAGACAAACCGCATTTCAGAAAAATCAGCACCCACACCTCTGGGGACAAACAGATTGTCTGCGGGGAAATCAGCCTGCATGGCACCAAGGTTCCGGCAGCGGAAACCTTCATGCCGTTTGGCGCCACACAGGGAGAGGAAAACCCGCTGGTGTATGAAGCCCATACCATCCCCGCCGCACTGGACTTCCGGGAAGTCAACACATGGATCAACCATGGCGCGGATCTGGAAGATCTGGAAGAAATGGGCTGCGTGCCCGAAGGCAGCTATCGCCAGTACAGTGACCACCTCAATACTGTGTTACAACACAGAAAAACCAACTGATTTTCTTACCTGTGTCACAGGATCTTTCAGGCCATGCGCCTGAAAGGTCCCATCACAAATGCGCCAGACACGGCTTTGTGTTATGACAAGTCTGGCAAAAATGCTGCTATCCAGCAGGAAAAACACAATTCAGACAGCAATCGCCTTCAACTCCCCGTCAGGCGATTGACACCCGTGCAGCCACATGCATGACTGATCCGGTCCAAAATAAAAAATAACAAACTCCGGTCGTCTTAAAATGAAAATCCTGAATCTGCTGCTCCTGCTGCCCTTTCTGGGGTTGCTCTGGACGCCCCTGTACGACCGCTATACGCCCGTACTGTTCGGCTTCCCCTTTTTCTACTGGTACCAGCTTGCCTGGGTCCCGGTAACCTCCGTCCTTATCTGGATTGTCTGGAAAAAGGGGCATGACGCATGAACGGCATTAACCCGTGGGCGCTCGGCGTCTTTATCCTCTTCTTTGCGGCAACCATCATCATCGGCAGTTCCATCCAGTGGCTGCGCGGGCTGTTTGGCGGCGGGAAAAGTGCCACCGTCTCCTCTGACGAGGAATGGTCGCTCGGCGGCCGCCAGTTTGGTGCGTGGGTCACATGGTTTCTGGTCGGGGGCGATTTCTATACCGCCTACACTGTCATCGCTGTGCCAGCACTGGTCTATGCGGCAGGTGGCTACGGCTTCTTTGCGCTCCCCTACACCATCATCGTCTATCCGTTTATTTTTCTTGTGATGCCGCGCCTGTGGAAGCTGGCGCATGCCGGTGGCCACTCCACCGCAGCAGATCTTGTCCGCGCCCGCTTTAACAGCCGCGGGCTGGAAATTGTGGTCGCCCTTACCGGGCTGATCGCCGTGATGCCGTATATTGCGCTCCAGCTCGTCGGGATCCGCACGGTCATTCAGGCGCTTGGCCTGCCGGGAGATATCCCGCTGGTTATCGCCTTTGTCTCACTGGCGGCCTACACATGGCTGGGCGGGCTGCATGCCCCGGCGCTGACGGCCTTTATTAAAGACATCATGATCTACATCGCCGTGCTGGTGGCTGTTACGGTCATTCCCCTGCATATGGGGGGATATTCCGCGCTGTTTGCCGGGGCTGACACCACGCAGCCGGTCCTGCATGCCGGTCAGGGTCTGCCGTATGCCACGCTGGCGCTTTCTTCCGCGCTGGCAGCGTTCCTGTATCCGCACACGCTCACCGGGATTCTGGCAGCAAAATCAGCGGATACCATCCGCCAGAACGCCGTGTTCCTGCCCATCTACACTGTTGTGCTGGGGCTGATTGCCATGCTGGGGCTGATGGCGCACACCGCAGGCATCAAGACAGATAACGCCACCATGGTTGTGCCTCTGCTGTTCCAGCAGATTTTCCCGGCATGGTTCAGCGGCTTCTGCTTTGCCGCCATTGCCGTGGGCGCTCTGGTTCCGGCCGCCGTCATGGCCATCGGGGCAGCAAATCTTGTGACCAGCAACCTGCTGCCTCCGCAGAAGAACCCCGTCCGCACCAGCCGCATTACGGCTCTGGCTGTCAAAGTCGGCGCTCTGTTCTGCGTGCTGTTCCTGAATGCAAAATTCGCGATTGATTTCCAGCTTCTGGGCGGGGTGATCATTCTTCAGACCTTCCCGGCACTTGTCCTTGGTCTGCTACGCATCCGCTTTTCAGCCGCGGCCATGCTGGCTGGCTGGGCTGTCGGCGGGCTTTTTGGCCTCGGGCTGTGCTGGATGGACGGGCTGAAGCCCATCCACATGGTCACACTTGGCCCGCTCTCCGGCATGGTCTCAACCGGGCTGCTGTCTCTTATTGTGAATCTGGTTGTGGTCGGGCTCGTGACTCTCGTCAAACCCGCCGCCGAACTCCCGGCCCTCACAGAGGCTGGTCAGGCTGACCGCGCATAAAACCCCAAAGCTGCGTGCTGATTAACCTCAGCAACAGCACCCGCGCCCATCATCAGACCCCGCCGCGACATTTTCGTCGCGGCGGGGTTTTGCATTTCTGCGCTGATAATTTTCATTGCTCCGCCGCGTCTGCTTGGGCACCCTGCCTTCTCACTCAGCCCTCTCCCCCTGCCAGAAGGACCGTCATGCCGGACCGCACGCCGCCTCTGTTTCCAACGGGTTCCGGACAGATGGACCTCGGGCTGGCAGACACTCGGCCAAAGCGGGTCACCCTCAGCCCCGGCGCCACCCTGTTGCGGGGCTTCGCACTTGAAGACGCAGAAGCGCTATGGCGCGCCCTTACCCCAATCCTCCGCGCAGCACCCCTCCGCCACATGCTGACACCAGGCGGGCGGCAAATGTCCGTCGCCATGACCAGTTGTGGCACATGGGGATGGGTCACGGATCAAGCAGGGTATCGGTATACCCACACGGACCCCACAACAGAGGCGCTCTGGCCGCCCATGCCAGACCTTCTTTTTCACCTCGCCAGCCGGAGTGCCGCCGCAGCGGGTTTTGAAGGGTTTCAGCCCAATGCCTGCCTGATCAACCGGTATGAAGCCGGAACCCGTATGACGGCGCATCAGGATAAGGATGAAGGCGATATCACACAGCCGATTGTCTCTGTCTCACTGGGGCTTCCCATCCTGTTTCTGTGGGGCGGCCTCCAGCGGACCACGCGCCCGCACCCCATCCTGCTGGAACATGGGGATGTTCTGGTCTGGGGCGGCAAAGCCCGGCTACATTATCACGGCGTTAAACCGCTGGAACAAGGCGTGCATCCGCTGACCGGCCCGACCCGTTTTAATCTGACATTCCGTTTCGTCGCCCCGGCCGGGCGGTAAGGCGTTTTCTGTTTTTTCCGATACCAGCCCACAGGTTCCATCACGCTGGCGCAACAAGAGGTTTCCTCTTACACTTCCATCACTTTCCGCCAGCCTCCTGATTCCGGACTTTTCCCCATGCCGTCTTCCTCCCGCTTCTCCCGCCGTATGGTTCTGCAAAACGGCGCACTGGCCGCAGGTCTCGGCCTGCTCGGCACAAATGCGGCAAAAGCCCAAAGCACACCGGAGAACCGCTTTGCCGCGCTGGATCAGATTTTCCAGAAGGCCGTGCAGGAGGGCAAAACGCCCGGAGCCGTCGCGGCCATCGGTCAGGCAGGCAATACGGTATGGAAAGGCGTATTTGGCCATCGTGCTCTGGTGCCGCAGCAGGAACCGATGACGTGGGCAACCCTGTTCGACATAGCTTCTCTGACAAAGGTGCTGATTACAGCGCCTGCCATCATGCAGCTTTATGAACGCGGCCTTGTCAGACTGGATGCGCCGGTCAGCACGTATCTTCCGGCCTTTGCCACCAACGGGAAGCAAGCCATTACGGTGCGCCTGCTGCTCACGCATTATTCTGGGCTGGCCCCGGATCTTGACCTGTCTACACCATGGCACGGCAAGGAAGCTGCCGTTCAACGCGTGATGGATGCCCGCCCGGCACACCCGCCCGGGGAGCAATTTGTCTATAGCGATATCAATTTCATAACCCTCGGCCTGATTGTTGAAAAACTTTCAGGCCTTCCGCTGGATATTTACGCGACCCGGAATATTCTCCAGCCCCTCGGGCTTTCCCGCACCTTTTTTCTGCCAGACAGCGCCCTGCATGACAGCATTGCCCCCACCCAGTATGACGAACAAAACCAGATGCTCCGTGGCGTGGTGCATGATCCGACAACCCGCCGGATGGATGGCGTAGCAGGCCACGCCGGGCTGTTCTCCTGCGCGGATGATATGCTGACTTACGCCCATGCGCTGCTGGCACGCCGGGCTGGCCTGCCCTCAGCGTTTCCCTTGCGCCCGGAAACACTTGTGCTGATGTCTACCCCCCAGCAACCTGCCGGAAAGTCTGATCTGCGCGGGCTGGGGTGGGATATTGCAACACATTATTCCTCCCCGCGCGGAGAGCACTTCCCGGCCAGTTCCTTCGGCCATACCGGCTTTACCGGCACATCGCTGTGGCTGGTGCCGGAGAAGGAGACATTTGTTCTGATTCTGACAAACCGGGTTCACCCGGACGGGAAAGGAAACGTCATCGCCTTGCGCAAAGACATCGCAACCGCAGCAGCACTTGCCCTGCAAGCCGGATAGGCATCCCGGCGGCAAGTCAGAACATTTATTTATTCGTCCTGTCCTGCGCGACCTTTTTCAAAAACACCTGTCAGAGTGAGTTTGACATCATCACCCACGGCTGTCATCGCGCTTCTCATACCAAACGCGCTCCGCTGGATGGTACCCCGCGCTTCAAAACCGACCGTATAAGCCTGATCCAGCGGATTTGTCCCGGCCCCGACAAAATGAACATGCAGCGTCACGGGCCGTGTCACACCATGCAATGTCAGACGCCCGGAGACGCTGGCCTGTGATGGTCCTTCCGAGACAATCTGCGTCGAAACAAATTCGGCATCGGGGTATTTCCGGGCATCCAGCCAGCCCTCTCCCCAAAGGGCTTCAGTCACGGACCCGGCTGTTGTCATCAAAGACTGCACGGGCAACCGCAACGCCACATGGGACAGTTCAGGGTGAGCGGAATCCAGCAAAAGGGAGCCAGACACTCCGGAAAACATGCCGTGATAGTGGCTGAAACTCAGGCAGGTCACGGAAAACACAACCTGCGTACGCAGGCCATCAACATGATACACGCCCTTTTCCACCACCGGGGCTTCCGCCATAACAGGTGTCATGTCTGACGCATGCGCAGCCTCAACGGTGCTCAGCCTCAACACAAACACCAACCCAGCCAGCAGAAAAAAGGCGGCACGCTTCATTGTGCTCTCCCTGTCCCAATCACTCCTTTAACTGATCTTTAAGTGATTGAGACAGGTGAGAGTTCCCGCGCAGACCCGGACCTTACCCCTGTAACGGGCGCTCACTTTCTGAATATTCTGTTATCAAACCCCGGTAACCCGAGAGAGACTTCAGAAGTCCTCTTCGCTTTTGCGCAACATTCTAACCTGTCTTTCCATCCATTTCTGGGCAGAAACCTTACGGGACGGGTCAAGCATGCGGTACAGGCGGAGAATATCATACTCGTCCGGAGACACTGTCAGAGCAATATCTTCCTGCACATAGCCTGTCAGGAAAATGTCCGGCTCGACGCCAAACAGCGCCGCAAGTTTCGGGATATGCTTTCTCGCACTGCCTTCCCGCCCGGTTTCCCAAAACGCGATGGCCGGGCGTGATACGCCCAGAGCATCCGCCACCTGCTGCTGGGTCAACCCGGCTGCCTTACGCAGAATTTTCATCCTCTGGCCCAGATCGGCACCGGGAGAGACAATCATCTGGTCCTCTGTGTGACTTGCATGGTTTTCAGGCTGATCAGATAGACCGGGTATGTTCTGCCTCGGTTTTACCATTTCCACGCTCTCCCTAACATCCGATACCGGCTTTCGTATACAGATGCGGCTTTTAGCGTGCCCTAAGCCTGTTTACAATTTAAGACTGCATTCCAGCCACGTAACATGGCAGAGGCGCGTAGAGCCCTTACACCCAACATCGCTTCAACATGTGGTCAGGCTGACAGCTTTTTGCAACAGCCTCTCAAGACAAAATCCTCCATTCCCCGTTTATGACGAGTCATGGAGGATTGTGCGTTTTCAAGAGTCTTCTCAAATTATAAAGGCTTTAAGAAAACCGTTGCGGGGCAAAAGCCCTGAGAGTCAGAAAATATTTTACCCATCATAGTAAAGTATTTTCTGACGTTTGCAGTTTTAGAAGCTTTGCGTAATGCCGGTCAGGATTGTGCGACGCAGGCCGTATTGCGGTGCGCCAACCCCAATCCCGCTACCATCACGCAGCAGATAGGTGCGGTCAAACAGGTTGGTAACATCCAGCCTGATCTGCGTGTTACCAAGGAAAGAATGGCCAAACAGATTTTTGAAGGTCTGCACAGCCGCAAAGTTGAATGTTGCATATTGCGGCACAACTGCTCCGTTCGGCACATCACCATCTGCACGCAGACCACTGCCATAAACCATCGTGGCGGAAACGCGCAGCGGATGCCAGCTTCTGTGGAAGAAGCTGTAAGCCGCACCGGCCGATGCCGTCCAGCGCTGGTCATGATCCAGATGAATCCAGCGGTGCCGGATATAGTCCAGATCATCCTGCCCAAAGTTAAACTGCGCACTGGTAATATCCTTACCAATAGCGCGGGACCACGAGAAGTTCCCGTAAAGAGACAACGGACCTTTGTCGTATGAGGTGCTGACCTCGTAACCGTTCACCTGCCCTTTGCGATAGTTAAAACCGCTGAGCACGATCGGCGCACCAAACTGGCCTTCATCAATCAGATTATTCGCCAGCTTGTAATAAGCATCAAAGGACACACGCCAGCCCGGCAGGATCTGCTGCTGAATACCCGCGTCAAAATAGTGATCGCGCTCAGCCTTAACTGTTGAATTCTGCATAACTTCGGAGGCAGAGCTTGTATTTGCAAATTTATACAGCGCGGAGCTGCTGACCACCTCAAACGGCGGCGGCGTGAAATAGCGGGAATAGCCAGCATGCAGAGTCGCCCCTTTCCAGGGCTTCCATACGACATTCAGACGCGGGCTCACCTGTTTTTCACTGGTATATTCACTCACACCATCAAAACGCAGGCCGTAATTGACCGTAAGGTTCCGCAAAGGCGTCCATTCATCCTGTGCATACAGGCCATATACCGTGCCTGTCTTGCCACTCCCGTCATAAACCTTGATCGGAGTAGGATCAAACGTCGGGTTGCCGTCCTCATCCACACCATTCGCGCCAAACACGGTTGAATCCGTCTTGGAAATCGTGCGTTCAACAAAAACCTGAAAGCCAAAGCGTACTGTATGATCTTTTGCTGCATGCCATGTCACATCATGCTGCGTCCCCGTGGAGAAAACGGAGCGTGCTGCGCGCTGGGCAATACCGTTATAAACCAGATCCCCCAGTTCATCCGGCGAATAACGCAGGCTGCTGTAGCGGGTAAACACAGAACTTTGCAGGCTGAACGCGCCAATTTCTTTCTGTAATGCCAGAATAGCAAAATCTGTGATCTGCTTCTGGCGTTCGTTCAGGCTTGCGCTGTCCACGCTACCGTTCAGCTTCTGCGCCAGATCACTCCCGGCGTAAGACGGTTCAGAAAACTGGGTCTGCTGGCCGGGGTTATTCGGCAGCTGGTATTCAGCATTGGAAACACCCGCAATAAAACTGATACGGGTATTTTCATCGGCTGTGTACCGCAGATGCCCGAGGAAGTGATACTGGTTACTCAGATCATGAACGGCGTTAAAGGATCGGGTTGTGTTTTCAATACCCACGCGATCATGCACAAAATCGGCCGTCGCGAAGTAATCCCATTTACCCTTATGGCCGCCATACTGGAGTGATGGCAGGAAATAGTCCCGCGCACCGCCGTAAACAGACGCGATGCCGCCAGAATTTGTCGTGCCATTTTTGGTCGTGATATCAACAACGGCTGCCTGCAAAAATCCGAACTCACTCGGGAGAGCGCCCGTTGTCAGAGACATGCTGTCAGCAAAACGCGTCATCAGCGCCTGCCCGAACACGTTCAGACCTTCCGGAAGCTGCACGCCATCCAGCCGGAACTGCACTTCATTATGGTCTCCACGCACATGGATCTGGCCATAACTATCCTGCGCCACACCGGGAGCCTGTAACAGAACCTGATTAAGCGGGGCGTTATCCCCACCCGGAATGGTCTCCAGTGCCTGCCGGTCGAAACGATAAACCGTGGCCCCTGTGTCCGGCTGCAACTCTGATCTTGCCCTGTCCAGATGCGCGGTAACCGTCACCCGTTCCGGCGTGCTAGCCAGACCGGGCTGGATGGAAACGGTCTCCTGCCCCACAGGTCTGCCGCGACCAGTATCCAGAGCATGCGCCATGCGCGTGGATGTGGATGTGGATGTGGATGTGGATGTGGATGTGGATGTGGATGTGGATGTGGATTTTTGTACTGCTTTTTTCTCGCCAGTAGTTTTTTTCTTACTTGTCGGCTGAACTGTCTGCGCGGCCTGAACTGTGCCTGTGGACGCAGTCTGAGCCTTTGCATTTTCTATACAGAACAGAAATCCGGCTGTTGTGCAGACAGTTGAGCATGCCAGCAAAAAAGAAAGACGAGATACCAGCATCAGAGAGTGACCCTTAAAGTTTTGGAAACGATCTGATCAGGGTCTTATACGTTATGATATAACGTATCAACGTAATTTCTAGCAGCCATGTCCAATCCCCTGCCTTCCATCTTCCACTGTTACCTGCAAAGCACACTTGGCTCTCCCGCCACTTCTCCGCTTGTGTCCGGCAAAATTTTCTCGTAGTAACCCACCCATCCCTCTATGTCCCGTTCGTCTAGAGGCCTAGGACACTGCCCTCTCACGGCGGCAACACGGGTTCGAATCCCGTACGGGACGCCAAGTTTTTCAAGGACTTGCAACAGGTTAATCTGAAAATCGTTGATTTTTGAGCCAATCCCGAGCCAAACTGGGAGAGGATCGAATAACGATGACCAAACCACCAAAAGAGACCCTTAAAGACCCTGTAACAGGGAAACCGTTGCCCAAGGGCGTCTGGTATCGTGGCCCCGGCCAGTATCAGGCCCGCAGGATGGTGAACGGCAAACGTCACCGCGAAACCTTCGCGTCAGCCAGTCTTGCCCGCCGCTGGCTCCAGGAGGTAAGCGCCAAGGCGCATGTGGGCCAGCTTGAGCCACCCGCACGCAAGAGAAACCAGATTACTTTTGGCGAACTCTTTGAGCGCTTCGGCCGGGAGCGCATGACAGAACGCGATGCTGATCGTATGGGCCATCTTCCGGCCCTTCTTGGGTCCAACATTGCCTCATTGAAAATCGACAAATGGACCAATGGGGATGTCCGGGACTTTCGTGACGCCATGCTGGCAGCGGGACTGGCCAAGGGGACCGTCGTCAAACGCCTGAACATGATTGCGGCCATCATCGAATACGCCAACTCGGAATGGGACACGACCATCCTCAATCATGCTTCCGCCAAACGGACCAAACGACCCGAAGGAGCAGATCGCAAGAGAAACCGGAGATTAAAGGATGGCGAAGAAGACGAACTTCTGCGGGCCGCCTCTCAGCCCGATGGAGTTTTCAAGCATTACCCTGATGTGGTGTGGCTCATCAGGTGGTCAATCGAGCAAGGCTGCCGGCTGGGGGAATCCCTCAGTCTGCGCTGGCAGGACATCGACTTCCGTAAACAGACCATTTCCCTCGCCCGCGTGAAGAGCGACCGACACAGGGAAGAACTTGGTCCCGAGATCCGCCCCATGACCAAGGGCGCACAACGCGTCCTCATGGAAAAGCGGGCCACCATGGAAAAGGTGCCTGACCGAAAAGACATTGTCTTTTCGGTCGGAGAGAGAAAAATCTTTTCTGTCCTGTTCGGTCGCATGACCCGGCAGGCCGGAATTCAGGACCTGACCTTTCATGACTTGCGTCATGAGGCGACAACGCGGTTGGCGCGCTATCTGAACCCGATTGAACTGACCCGGGTCACGGGTCATCGCGACTTAAAATCATTAAATCGCTACTACCAGCCCGTGCCCGGAGATATTGCAGACAAGACACGGTAGCTGCCAGTCAGGATGACCAGAAACAGCCAGACCGCGTTTTTACTGAAAGCTTACGACGCTGGTGAAGAGGAAGACTGCCAACGCCAGAGCCATCACGAAGAAGAGAAACAGATCAGGATACGGGCAGGTCAGCACCAGTGCACCCCGTCCGCGCTGACGGCGGCGACGCTTTTCAAACCGTTCGGTTTCAAAAAGCTTTTCTTCAATAAAGCGATCGAGATCTTCCTGGCGAAACAGCCGCATGCTGCCGATCTTGATGGACCGTGGGCCAATCCGTAGCGAGACCCAGTTGGCCAGCGTTCCCTTGGCGATCCCGAGATAATCCGCTGCCTCCTGATAGCGCATCAATCCCCGCCTTACATAGGCGGAGATACGTTGTGAGCCGGACGCCTGTTCCAAGCGAGCCGGTTGAGGCAAGCGTTTTGCATTTCGTGACATGATGCCCCTCTGACATGGCCAGATCCGTGACACCCACGAATCACTTTCTCCTTTAATGATACCTCACAATTCTGAAACCACCAGCGAGAGATAGAAACTGGCAGAGAATGATACCGCAATTTTCTGAGCCAAAAATGCTTACGTCGAGTGCAACCTCTCCTTCTGAAAAAAATCGTTCAGGAAAGGCAGCAATGGGGGGGCAGCGGAACGTCTGTTGTACAACGGAAGTCGAAAAAAGCTGACGTTGTTGGCGATCCGGCATCACGATGCTGCTCAATCATGAAAATCAGATAGGTTCCCGATCGCAATCACTGACTGAGTGAGGAACCCCGCGGCAGCATGCGTCCAAGCACTTTGTCTTTCAGGACAAACTGATGAAAAAGCGCCGCCGCGCCATGGCCTGTCGCAAGACCCATAATCAGCCAGGCGTTCCAGTAATGTAGCGTCTGAAACCACGTCACGGTTTCCGCCGGGAACCGCGCGAAGGGGGATGGAATCAGGAAGCCGAAAAAACTCATCGTCTGCCCGGCACCCCATCGCCAGAGATAGCCCAGCAAGATTTCCGCCAGAAGCAGCACATAGAGCGTGTACTCTGCTCCAAGGGCGAATACCCGGTCCACAGGCACGAGAAGGTCCGACAGATGCCGGCCTTTCGTCAGACGCCAGACAATGCGGAACGCCATGATTGCAGTCAGCAGGATGCCGACTGTCAGATGCGCGACCACCATCAGATGATGGACGGGTTTTGTTGGCCAGTTCCAGGTTTCGCCAAGAGCAAACTGAAGCAGCACCAGAAAGGCCGTCATCCAGTGAAGGATGATCGTCGGCCTGTCGTAACGCAGCAGGCTATCCGTGATGTCCGGCGTTGAATAAGGCATATACGTCTCGGCAAAAAAGAACCCTGAATCCACTTCCGTATCATGCTTACCTGACAGGATTCTGAACAGAACAGATTTTCCTAAAACATAAATAATATTGAAAATAACTCGCAATATCAGAATGAAATATCTGTTGTCGCGGCAAATGATGCATCTTAACCTTTATTTGTATTCACCAGAAGCAGCAGGTCATCTTATGTCGCGTCTCCATCCTTTGGCCGAACGTCATGCCGTCGAGAAACTGGGATGGCTGCGTGCGGCTGTTCTCGGCGCCAATGACGGAACGCTGTCGACCGGCAGCCTCATCGTCGGCGTTGCCAGTTCTCATGCGACACGCGGCAGCATTCTCGTCGCGGGACTGTCCGCGCTTGTCGCGGGCGCCCTGTCCATGGCGGCGGGCGAGTATGTCTCGGTCAGTTCCCAGGCCGATTCCGAACACGCCGACATCGCCCGCGAGAAACAGGAACTGGTCACGGACTGGGAGGGCGAAGTCACCGAACTGGCCGGGATTTATCAGAAGAGAGGGCTGGATGAAGACCTCTCGCGCAAGGTCGCCGTTGCCCTCATGAAGCATGATGCGCTCGGTGCCCATGCAAGGGATGAACTGGGTCTGTCCGAAGCCACGGCGGCACGACCCATACAGGCGGCATTCGCCTCGGCAACCGCCTTTTCATCCGGAGCACTACTGCCTGTGCTGGCGGCGGTTCTGACGCCCGTGGCGTGGGTGTCCTGGGGCGTGTCCCTGACGTCCGTCGTGGTTCTCGCTGTTCTGGGGGTCGTTGGCGCGATTGCCGGCGGCGCAGCGCCTCTGCGCCCAGCACTGCGTGTGACGTTCTGGGGTATTGTGGCAATGATCGTCACGAGCGGGATCGGCCGCCTGTTCGGCGTGTGACGCCGCGTTCCAGGCTCTGAACGAGGCATGTCCTGGGTAGTCTTGACTTCATCCCATATATCCGCGATCGTCGATTTATGGATACAGAATCCGCGCTCTCGGCCCTCGACGCCCTATCCCAGTCCACACGGCTGGAGATCTTCCGCCTGCTGGTGCGCCACGAACCGGACGGGCTGCCCGCCGGGGACGTCGCGCGGCACCTCGATGTCCCGCAGAACACCATATCGGCCCATCTCGCCACCCTGACCCGCGCCGGCCTGCTGACCTCGCAGCGCCATAGCCGGCTGATCGTCTATCGTGCGTGTCTTCCGCGCCTGCGCGACCTGATGCTTTTCCTCGTCAGGGACTGCTGTGCGGGCAGCCCAGAACTCTGCGCGCCCCTGATCGCAAACCTGTCTTCCTGCTGCCCGAGCCCGGAATCCTGCCCATGACCGTCACCATCTACCACAATCCGACCTGCGGCACGTCGCGCAACGTGCTGGCACTGATCCGCAATGCGGGAATCGCGCCCGCGATCATCGAATATCTGAAAACGCCACCCAGCCGCGCGGAACTGGTCGATCTGATCGCCCGTATGGGGGTTCCGGTGCGCGCGATCCTGCGGGAAAAGGGCACGCCCTTTCACGAACTCGGCCTCGATAACCCGGCCCTGACGGACGATGCGCTGATCGACGCCATGATCACGCATCCGATCCTGATCAACCGACCCATCGTCGTCACCCCGCTCGGCGTTGCGCTCTGCCGTCCGTCCGAAACGGTGCTGGATATTCTTCCCTCCCCACAGCGCGGCGCATTCGCCAGGGAGGACGGCGAGAAGATCGTGGATGAGGCCGGAAAGCTGATCGTCTGATGCTGGCTCTGGTTATTTTCGTGGCCACCCTCGTTTTTGTCATCTGGCAGCCTCGGGGTCTCGGTATCGGCTGGAGCGCTATGACCGGTGCCGCCGTGGCACTGGCGACGGGTGTGATCCACTGGCACGATATTCCGGTCGTCTGGCACATCGTCTGGGACGCCACCTTCACCTTTGTAGCGCTGATCATCATCTCGCTGCTTCTGGATGGGGCCGGGTTCTTCCATTGGGCGGCCCTCCATGTGGTGCGCTGGGGCAAAGGGCGAGGCCGGACGCTGTTTCCGTTGATTGTGCTGCTGGGGGCGGCCATCGCGGCCGTGTTCGCCAATGATGGTGCGGCCCTGCTGCTGACACCGATCGTCATCGCCATCCTCACCCAGCTTCGCCTGAGCCTCGCCGCTTCGCTCGCCTTTATTATCGCGACCGGCTTTGTCGCGGATACAACCAGCCTGCCGCTGGTGATTTCCAATCTGGTGAACATCGTCAGCGCCAATTTCTTCGACATTCCCTTTGACCGCTACGCCGCGATCATGGTCCCCGTTGATCTGGCCGCCCTTGGCGCGACACTTGCCGTGCTGTGGCTCTGGTATCGGCGGCAGGTACCCCAGACCTATCCCGTCGCCGAACTGCCAGCACCCGCCACCGCCATTCGTGACCGGCATGTGTTCCGCGCGGCTTTTCCGCTGCTGGCCCTGGTGCTGGCGGCTTATTTCCTGACCGCGCCATTTCATATTCCGGTCTGTATCGTGGCCTGCCTGGCTGCCGTTACCCTGCTGGTCGTCGCCGGATATGGAAAGGTCATTCCCGTCCGCCGGGTGCTGCGGGGCGCCCCGTGGCAGATCGTGTTCTTCTCGCTGGGCATGTATCTGGTGGTCTACGGGCTGCGTAATGCCGGACTGACCGATCACCTTGCGGCGGCACTGGTCTGGCTTGGCCATCAGGGTCCGTTCATCGCCACGATCGGCACCGGCTTTCTGGCGGCGGTCCTGTCGTCGGTTATGAACAACATGCCCAGCGTTCTGGTCGGCGCGCTGGCGATCCAGCAGGCGCACGACATTACGCCTCTGACCCGCGACCTGATGGTTTATGCCAACGTCATTGGCTGTGACCTCGGGCCGAAATTTACCCCAATCGGCAGTCTCGCCACCCTGCTGTGGCTGCATGTGCTGGCATCCAAAAACCATCGGGTCACTTGGGGGCAATACATGACGGTGGGTCTGGTGATCACGCCACCCGTCCTGCTGGTCACACTTGCCGCACTGGCCTTGTGGCTGCCCCTGATCAGCCATCCCTGACAAGACCGAAGGATCTGACGGAACGATGTCCAAGCCGGAAATGCCCGCCCTGCACCCGGAGTATCTCGAACAGGTCGATCTCGCACGATTGGAACCGCAACCACGGGTTGACCACCCACCACGCATCCTGCTGCTGTATGGCTCGCTGCGTCCTCGGTCCTTCAGCCGCCTGCTGGTGCTGGAGGCCGAACGCATCCTGAACGTGCTGGGGGCCGAGACACGGGTATTCGACCCGACTGGCCTGCCGGTCGCGGATTCCGTACCCGTCACGCATCCAAAGGTTCAGGAACTGCGTGAACTGTCGATCTGGTCGGAAGGCCAGGTCTGGTGCAGCCCCGAACGCCACGGCACCATCACCGCTGTGTTCAAGAACCAGATCGACTGGCTTCCCCTCACGGAAGGCTCGATCCGACCCACACAGGGCCGCACGCTGGCTGTCATGCAGGTCTCCGGCGGGTCACAGAGCTTCAATTCCGTCAACGCCCTGCGGGTGCTGGGCCGGTGGATGCGGATGTTCACCATCCCTAACCAGTCCAGCGTGCCGATGGCCTATACCCAGTTCGGTGACGATGATCGGATGAAACCGTCTTCCCTCTATGACCGCATGGTGGACGTCATGGAGGAACTGATGAAGTTCACCTGGCTGCTGCGGGACCGGGCCGACTACCTTGTCGATCGCTACAGCGAGCGCAGATCAGAACACCGCCTGCCTGAAAAGCTGTGAGAGCCCTTTTGGCAATTCAGGGATGAGCGTTTCTGCGTAACATGAGGCTTCCCATGGCGATGTGGATCATGGCCTCTGCGACGTCGATCCGCTGTTCGTAGTCCTTCACAAGGCGACGCCAGCGGATCATCCAGCCGAAGGTCCGTTCCACAACCCACCGACGCGGCAGGATTTCAAACCCTTTTGCTGTATCTGACCGCCGGATGACCTCGACTGTGAAGTCGAGAAAGGCGGCTTTGTCCATCAACTGCAAGCGGTCATAGGCCCCATCTGCGAACAGGTGCTTCACCCACGGCCAGCGTTTACGAATGGCATCAAGGATCATCTGTCCGCCCGCACTATCCGAAATATCGGCAGGTGTCAGTCTGACCAGAAGCAGTCGGCCAGCCGTATCGACGGCAATGTGCCGCTTGCGACCAACGATCTTCTTGCCTGCGTCATAACCATGTGTCTTTGCGTGGGGTGCCTTGATACTCTGGCTATCAATGACACCACCCGATGGACTGGCTTCGCGTCCTGCCGCTTCACGATCGAGCATCAGACAGACATCATGAATGGTCTGGAACAGGAAACGGCGCATCAGCCTGTGGAACCACCAGTAAACCGTTTGCCATGGGCCAAAATGAACCGGAAGCATCTCCCAGCCGCAGCCTGAGCGCACGAGATAGCGCAACGCGTTGATGATCTCACGGAAATCGGTTGTCCGTTTCCGGCCACGCCGGTTCGCAGGGGGCATCAGAGGCGCTATGCGCTCCCATTCCTCATCTGTCAGATCAGACGGATAGCGTTTCGTCTTGCGCGTAATGCTGGCCATGCAGCCTCGTTGGGCTGGCGTCCACATCCTGCCGTTGAATCACGCTCAAAACCTCTTGAAAACCTATCACAGCGAATTTCCAAAAGGGCTCTAAGAGCCTGTTTGGAAAATCACGGGTGAGCATTTCTGCGCATGAGATTGGCGCCCATGGCGACGCATGGCCTGTGACACGTCGACGCGGCGCTCGTAATCACGCACGAGCCGGCGCCAGCGGGTCATCCAGCCAAAGGTCCTCTCGACCACCCAGCGTCGCGGCAACACCTCGAAGCCCTTTGCTCCGTCACGGCGGCGGATAATCTCGACGATGAAATCCAGATAAGTCGCCTTGTCCATCAACTTCAAGCGGTTATAGGCGCCATCGGCGAACAGATGCTTCACCCACGGCCAACGCCTGCGGATCGCATCCAGGATCATCTGAGCGCCGGCACTGTCGGAGATGTCGGCCGGAGTCAGGTTGACCATCAGAAGGCGCCCGTCCGTGTCGACGGCGATATGCCGCTTGCGTCCGACGACTTTTTTGCCGGCATCGTAACCCCTTGTCCTGGCATGAGGCGCCTTGATGCTCTGGCTGTCGATCACCGCTGCTGTCGGACTGGCCTCGCGGCCTGCCTGCTCCCGGTCGAGCATCAGTTCAACGTCATGGATGGTCTGGAACAGGAACCGTCGCGCCAGCTCACGAAACCAGCCATAGACCGTGCGCCAGTGCCCAAAGTGGATCGGCAGCATCCGCCAACCGCAGCCTGAACGAACGAGATAGCGCACCACATTGATCACCTCACGGAATTCAACCTCTCGTGGGCGGCCACGACGTTCAGGACCTGGCATCAATGGCACGATCCGCTCCCATTCCTCGTCTGTCATGTCAGACGGGTAGCGTTTCGTCTTACGGGTGATCCTGGCCATCCGGCCCCTCTGCTCTGGCGTCCACATCCAGAGCTTGAATCACATCAGATCGATTTTCCAAACAGGCTCTTAGCCGGGAAATGGCCGAACAGTTCGATGTCGTGATCGTGGGCAGCGTTCAGGAAACTGTCAGGTTCGCCTGATATACTGAAGATCCTGCCGCAGCTCATTCACGCGATGATACAGAAAGCCGACTGAACTTCATGTGTACTCGTCATGTCGATTATCAGGTCGTTAACCGCGCCTCGGAATGGGCAGGGATTCATTTCCTGAAAATCCGTACTTTCTGTATCGCTCTCACCCTGGTCACCCTCTGCTTTTCTTCAGCTCTTATTTCAAAGGCCAGAGGTCAGAGCCTCACCTTTGCCCAGGGGGTGGAAGCGGCATGGTCCGTCGATCCGGGGCGGGATGAACTGAATACGAACTATCGTTCGGCATCGGCACGGGCCGAGGCTGCCGACTCCTGGTTTGCAGGAGGCCCGACGGTGTCGGGTCAGTATTTTGACGATCACGCCATCGGCAGCAATGAGGGATACACAACCTACGAGGGGAGTGTTTCTGTTCCCCTCTGGTTGCCCGGACAGGGCACCGCTACTGTTAAAGCGGCGAAAGCAGAAGCCTTGACCGTACAGGAACGGCTGCATGTGGAGCGGATGGCTGTCGCCATGAGGGTTCTGGATACCTCCGCCGGCGTGCTGATGGCCCGGAAACGTCTCAGCATTGCTCAGACACTGCGGGAAACGCTGGAAAAAATAAAACTGTCTGTCCAGCATGGCGTCCGGTCTGGTGAGAATACTCTGGCAGATGAGCATGCCGTCGCCGCCGATCTGGCGAACGCAGCCAGCGAGCATTCACTGGCCGTCGAGCAGGTTGAAACGACGACGTCAGCGCTTCGCATCGTGCTGGGCCGCTCCGGGGTACCGAACATCCTCTCCTACGATGATCCGGCTGCCGCGCGTGCAAGGTTGACTTCCGTCAGGATTCTTGAGGACAACGATCCGCGTGTAAGAGCCGCACAGCAGGCTGTCCGTGCGGCGGAAGAAGGTATGCGTCTGGCACGGGCTTCATTCATGCCCGACCCGGAAGTTGGTGTCGCTGCGATTCATGAGAAACAGTATGGCAGCCCATGGGATGATCGGGTGGGCATTACAGTGTCGGTCCCTCTGCCGAGTGACGTCCGCAATGTCCCGCTGGAGGCCGAAGCGAGAAACAAGCTAGCCGCGGCCTCCAACCAAGAACAGCAGGCCCGTCGAAGCGTACGCCAGGAACTGGCGCAGGTTTTTGTCCACCTGACGGCGGCAAAGGACACATTCAGAAATTCAGTGTTGTCCGCTGACGATATGAACAAGCGCGCCAATGAGATGGTTCGGTCGTGGCAGGCTGGTGAGACATCGCTGATCGAACTTCTGCGTGCCAGAGCTGCTGCGTACAGCGCACTGCAGACGCGTAATCAGGCGGAGATCGCTTGGCATGCCGCAATCATCCGGACATTAATCGCAGCAGGAGAATTCCAGTGAGCTTCAGAATAGTCGTCATCGGACACCAGAGGTGGCTTCTGGCGCTGTTCTGCCTCTCCGGGGCGCTCACACAGCCCGCATTCGCGACAGACGACGAACAGACCATCACGATGGGAGCGGCTGCACGGGCGAATGCCAAGCTGGTGATCTCAGTGGTGCAACATGGCACGCTCGGGGAAAATCTCGACGCAATGGGCACCGTCATGTCTGACGCGAGCCGTATCGTTCGCATTCATCCTGCTGGATCAGGAAAAATTCTGAATGTGGCTGTTGTACCTGGACAGCATGTCCGCAAGGGCGAGGTTCTTCTTACGTATCAGGATCACTCCCTGCATTTGGTCCGCCTTGAGATGACAAAGGCGCAGTCTGCGTTGTCGACGGCACAGGCAGCCTATCAGAATGCTGCCGCAGCCTATAGCCGGAGCCGTGATCTGGAAGGGATAACGGTTGCCGCCGGAGAAACCAGGCACCGTCTAGCGCTCTTCAAAGCAGCAAGAGACGATATTACGGCCCGGCAGGCTGATGTGGATACTCTGCAACACCAGCTTGATGAAGAATACAATTCCGTAACGGAATCGGACAAGGGACAGATCACCCCCACAGATGAGACATCCTCCATCATCTCGCCGACCACGAGTGAGGTGCAGAGCGTGCTTGTCGGTGTTGCGGATGATATCTCGCCCGCGACGGAACTGGTGGCTCTGGCCGACATGTCGTCGGTCTGGATCGTATCGGACATCCTCCCGCAGGATGCCGCTCAGATCGTCGAAGGTGGTGAGCAGACAACGGAACTGCCAGCAGATGGCGCAATGACCTTGCTGACGTCGAAGATAACGTCAGTCGGCGATCTGGCGGACCCCGTGACCGGCCTTGTTCGTGTCATCAGCCGCGCAGCGAACCCCGGAGGCCATCTTCACCCGGGCATGTTTCTCAATACGCACCTGCCGACACGCGCCCGAACTGAAGGCATTATCGTGCCCGAAAGTGCCGTTACGGAGATCAACGGCATCAGCACCGTCTTCCTGCCCGTCGGCCCCGACCGTTTTCGCCCGCAAGAGGTTCACGTCGGTGCCGAAAGCGCCGGACAAAAGGTCATCGTCTCCGGCCTCACGGTGGGCGACAGGATTGTGACGCATGGCGCATTTGCCCTGAAAGCCATCATACAGACCTCTGATCTGTCCGACGGAGACTGACACCGCCATGCGTGCCTTTCTTTCTGCTCTTCAGGCCCGACGCTGGCTGGTTCTCAGTGTGCTTGGCCTGATTTTCATTGCCGCCTGCCTCATGGTGCGGAGCCTCCCCGTTGAGGCCGTGCCGGACATCTCGCCCAGACAGGTGCTCGTTTCCGTTGTCGCTCCGGGTCTTGCCACGGAAGAAGTCGAACGACTGATCACGTTCCCGATTGAGACCAGTATGGCGGGCATCCCGGACATGACCGATCTTCGGTCCGTGTCACGTTCCGGGGTTTCCGTCGTGTATGTCCAGTTCGCGGACGACACGGACATCAATCTCGATCGCACCCGTGTCGAGGAGCGGATTCAGCAGGCCAGAACCCTGATCTCCGTACCAGGCGTGAGCGTGAATATCGGGCCGCTGACAACGGGGCTGGGCGAGATCATGCAGTTACAGATCAAGGGAAACGGCTATTCCCTGATGGATCTGAACCGCCTGATGACATGGACGGTCGCACCACAGATGAAGCTCGTACCCGGGGTGGTGGACGTCAACGTGAACGGGGGCGCGGAGGAGACATTCCAGGTTGCCCTCGATCAGGCCCGCCTTCTGGCGCTGGGGGTTTCGGTCGACAATGTCTTCCAGGCCGTGGACGGCAACAACTCCGCATCCGGTGGCGGGTGGATCGAGCATGACGAGGAGCAGCAGATCGTGGTCGGACGCGGCCTGATCGGCTCGCTTGATGATTTCGGCTCCATTCCTGTCAGGACCAATGCCAACGGCTCCGCCATTTTCCTGCGGGATGTCGGACGCATTTCCATGGGGCCGAGAACACGTCTGGGCGCGGTGACCCGTGACGGTCAGGGCGAGATCGTGATCGGTGTCGTCATGATGCAGATGGGCGCGAGTTCCGATGCCACGCTGGCCGCCATCAATGCGGCGTTGCCCGGCATCCGGCAGTCCCTTCCCAAAGGCGTGACGCTCGACCCCTATTATGTACGCTCGACACTGACAGACAGCACAATCGCGACGGTGAAGGAAAACCTCATCATCGGCGCGACCCTGGTGATCGGCGTCCTGATCGTGGTGATCGGCGACTGGCGGGCCTCACTGGTCATCGCCTCCGTCATTCCGTTCGCCCTCGTCTGCGCCATGACGGGAATGCGCGCCTTCGGGATTTCCGCCAATCTGCTGAGTCTGGGCGCAATTGATTTCGGTATGATCGTCGACAGTTCGCTGGTCGTGGTGGAAAATCTCATGACCCATCGCGCGCGCGATCGCGCCACCGGACAGAGCACGCCACTCTTCACGCTGGCGGTATCATCAGCCGCAGAAGTCCTCCGGCCTGTCAGCTTTGGCATTCTCGTCATCATCATGGTCTATCTGCCGATCCTGACCTTGCAGGGTATCGAGGGCAAGATGTTCCGGCCCATGGCGCAAACCGTGATCATGGCGCTCCTCGCCTCGCTCTTTTACTGCGTCGTCGGCATGCCCGTCATCGCGGCACTGGTGATGAAATCGAACGGTCGTCATAATGATACGCGCCTGGTTGCTGCCCTTCGTCGCGTCTATGGCCCGATGCTGGCTTGGTGTGAAACCCGACCGCGTATTCTCTTCGGCACGACGATCGCGATTTTCAGCGTGTCCGTTTGGATCGGCCTGCATCTGGGCGGCGAGTTCATCCCGTCTCTCGGTGAAGGCGCGCTGACGGTGACGACGACGCGCCTGCCGGGGATCTCACTCTCGGAGGCCGTGAAGGAGGTCTCCCTGCAGGAACGCATCCTGCGCCGGTTTCCGGAAGTCACCAGCGTCGTAAGCAACACAGGCACGTCTGCGATTCCGACCGATCCGATGGGCGTCAACGAGACCGACAGCTTCATTTTCCTCAAGCCACCGTCGCAATGGACCACCGCACGCACGCAGGAAGGTCTCGTCACGGCGATGAGCCGGGTCATGAGCGATGAACTGCCGGGCGCTCAACAGTCATGGAGCCAGCCCGTCCAGATGCGGATGGATGATCTGCTGTCCGGCGTGCGCACGCAGATCGCCGTTTCGATCTATGGCGATGATCTTGCCACCCTGACACGCCTTGGGGACAGGGTGGCCGGTATCATGAAAGCCATTCCCGGCGCAGCGGATGTGGCGCCGCAGGGGGCAGGGAGCATCTCTTTCATCCATATCGACATCGACCGCAGACAGGCCGCCCGTCTCGGGGTTTCGCAGCAGGAACTTCTAAATGTGGTGGAAGCTGTCGGCGGTCATATCGGGCGGCCCGTTACGGTCAATAACGCGCTAATCAGCACGCAGATCCGCTATGATCCCGCCCAGGCCGGAACACGGGATCAGATCGCCCGCCTGAGAATCCGCCGCGCCGACGGCCGGGGCGCCGTCCTTCTTTCGGAAGTTGCGAAGGTTACGGTTCAGGACGGTCCGCCCCGCATCAGTCGGGACGCGATCCGCCGCCGTCTGATTGTTCAGGCGAACGTGCGCGGGCGCGATCTCAGCTCTTTCGTGACGGAAGCACAAAGAGCGGTCAGTAAAAAAGTCAACCTTCCCGCAGGCTATCGCATGGTCTGGGCGGGTCAGTTCCAGAATCTGCGTTCAGCCATGGCGCGTCTGGAACTTGTCGTGCCGGTCGCTCTGATTCTGATTTTTGCCCTGCTAATTCTTGCTCTGAACTCCGTCTGGCTGGCGGGGCTTGTTTTCATCAATCTGCCAATCGCCGCAACAGGTGGTATTCTTGCCCTGTGTCTTCGGGGCCTGCCGTTCAGTGTCTCCGCCGGGATTGGCTTTATCGCCCTGTTCGGCGTGGCCGTTCTGAACGGCGTAGTGCTTGTTACCGCGATCCAGTCCCTGCGTCTGGCAGGGCGCAGCGCTGCCCAGGCGGCCTTTGAGGCGGCAGAAGAGCGTTTCCGTCCTGTCATGGCAACCGCTCTGGTGGCCAGTCTGGGCTTCATCCCCATGGCCGTCTCGACAAGCGCCGGTGCCGAGGTCGAGCGCCCGCTGGCCACTGTTGTGATTGGGGGGCTGATCTCCTCGACACTTCTGACGCTGCTTGTGTTGCCCTCACTGTATGCTCGCATCATGAAAAATCGTGAATCATGAAAATCCTGATCATCGAAGACGAACCGGCTCTTGGTTCTGCCGTCAGGGACCGTGTCCGTCAGGCTGGTCATGTTGCCGACTGGTTCAGAACCCTGACTGACGGGCGGGCAGCCCTGAGAGCGTCCGCTTACGATTTTCTTCTGCTCGATCTCGGGCTTCCAGACGGCAATGGCCGGTACCTTCTGCGTGAGATCCGGCGAAATCGTTCTTCTCTGGCTGTCCTGATCACAACCGCTAAGGACCAGATAAGCGACAGGATTGCAGGTCTGTCGGAGGGAGCAGACGATTATATCGTCAAGCCTTACGATCTCGACGAACTCGTCGCCCGTATTGAAGCAGTCGCCAGACGATACATCGCATTGCCGGATAATATTGTGATCATTGATGACGTGGAGATCGATCTTTCTCGGCGACAGCTCAGACGTGAAGGACGCACGATCGATCTTTCCGCGCGCGAATGGGCCATTGTCGAACTTCTTGCCCGTCGACCGGGGGCACTGTGCAGCCGCGAGCAGATCGAAGATGCTCTTTATGGCCTCAGCGACGATGTGGAGAGCAATGCCATTGAAGTCTTTATCAGCAGGATACGAAAGAAAACCGGACCCGGCCTGATCGTGACGGTCCGGGGCAGAGGCTACAGCCTTGCAGAAAGTTCATCCTGATGAAGCGCTGGAGCCTGGCGTCCCGCATAGTGTCCGGGACACTGATTATCGTGCTAGGCGCGCTGGTGTTGCTCAGTATCCTCGTCGCGGCCTTTACCCGCTATGAAGTCACGGAGCGTCTCGACAACTCGCTGCAGGAAGTGGCCGAACGCCTGGAGTTCGTCATCAGTGAACTGGACAGAACGGATCAGAAGAGCACCACGCCAGGTGGTCAGGTCGCACGCCTGCCCGGTGTGAATCGGCGTACACTGGCCTATCAGATTGCCTCGCCGGACGGCCGCCTTGAGGTGAGATCGCAGAATGCACCAGAGACGCTGTTTGTTCCCCGACTGAAAATGGGATTTTACAATGTGCCGTCGTTCCGGGTGTATAGTGTCCCTTCCGCATCCGGTCGCCATTACATTCTGGTGGGGGAGCCGGCCTTTCACCGAAATGAAGCAGTCAGGCGGGCTATCCTGATTTCAGTCCTGCCAATGGTGATATTTTTTCCGGCAATCTGGGTCTTGGTCCGCTGGCGCGTCCGCCGCGCCATGCGTCCCCTCACAAGCCTTCAGCACGAAATCAGGAGTAGAGGCGGTACCAATCTGGTTCCAATCCCGCCGCTGGATCTGCCCGAAGAGCTTGTGACAATTCATTCCGCCGTCAATCTTCTTCTTGAACGTCTGAAAATGGCGCTCTCGACCGAACGCGCCTTTGCCGCGAATGCCGCACATGAGCTGCGCAACCCCATAGGCGCGCTTCTGGCGCAGGTGCAGGTCCTCAGAAATCTGCTTCAGCGTTCAGAATATGAAGAGCGCGCGACGACCATCATGCACCAGGCCCGCAGGATTGGCCGGATGATGGAAAAACTCCTTCAGCTTTCACGAGTAACGTCGGGAATCGCTCTTACGGGGGATATATTTGATCTGGTGCCTGTCATCCAGTTTCTGGCACGGGAGCTTGAGCGAGAAAAAAACCAGACCATTGACCTTTCAGGAGTCCCTCATCTCATGATTCGGGGCGACATGGATGCCGCAGGGATCCTGTTTCGTAATCTTCTGGAAAATGCTGTTCTTCATGGTTCTTCTCTGCGGCCGGCGCACGTGATTGTAACGGAGAATTCCGAAATTCTGATCTTTAATGACTGCGATCCCCTCACACTTGAGAGTTTGCAGAATATGGAAAAGCCCTTCGTGAGAGGTAAAACTAACGCTGAAGGCAGTGGTCTCGGGCTTGCGATAGTGCGACAGGTCTCTCTTCAGCTTCAGGCTGACATCACGATAACCTCCCCTGCTCCAGGAAAAACAAGGGGTATTGTCGTTACTGTTCGTTTCCCGTCCGGCGATACCGAAGTCGAAGCCAGTTGGGAGGGATCGAAGAACTATTGATTGATGTCCTGGCTACCTGATTTCAGGCGCAGGGTACGATGAACCGCTCCGGCACTGGCAGAGACAAGCCCTTGTATGCCGTGCTGCGACGTCCGCTTTGAGAAAGCTTCGGACGGCCCTGCGACGTCCGAGAAGAGGCGTAAGCCGTAGGTCGGCTTATCGCCGAGCAAGCGTCCAAATAGCTCAATCCAGATGACCACAGAATTTCCATCTACACGCAACCATCGTCAAGGCAGCCTCCAACCATCATAAACAGCCCCACCCCCGCCATCTGTTGTCACTGAACTGAGACAATAGCCGTTCTGTACACGCCACCCACTCCCTGCACATTTAAGTATCTTGGCAAGGTCACCCGATTTGTAGAGCTTGTAGATCGGATCGATCAATCCGTGTTCATAGAGTTGTCGGGCTGTCTTCCCAGCCTCACCCGTCGCCCAGGACGTCATCGCCAGAGCATTCATGTCACGGGCATCCGCCATTCCTTTTTCGTAGCCGGTTTTCTGCCCAGCGTTAGACCCCGCACTATACCCTGCTTTCTGTCCGTCCGCTGTTCCTTTGTTGTATCCTACATTATAACCAGCGTCATAATGGGCGTCATGAAACTGTGTTCTTCCGGTCCACAAGACCGTAACCAGACCTATACAGACAAGTGCAAACACCGTAATTGAAATTGCACTCCAAATCTGCATCTTTCGCTGCAGGACTGTAGACGCAACGACCTGCCCCGCCGCAGCGACAGCGGAATTCAAATCTGATTTTATCTTTGCCTCATATCTCTGCATTGCCTGACGTGAATTCTGATTGAACTCATCAGAGATGACTTCAATGGCCTGCGGAATATCCTGCAATGCTTTCGTATAATACTGAAAGGGTATCAGGATCAGCCACAATGCATCGTTATCCCTGATATCCAATGATTTCTTAATTCTGTAATGCTCCTGGATCTCGGCGTCCGTGGGATTTCGTCCATAAAATTCCTGGAAAACAGTCTGGAATTTTGTCATTCAATAACCTCCTCAAACATCTTTTTGACTTCACCACGCCATCTCAGAAGTTCAATCCGATTACCAATCGGAAAATCTTCCGCCGCCTTCTCGATCGTCATCCGCTTTATGTAAAAATCGTCCGCGACACGATCCGCAACTTCTGGAAAAACAAGTGACTTTCCACCGAGCTGCTCTATGTATTTTTTTGTCTGGGAATTATTATAAGTTACGAATTTCTCCTGATTACCAAAGTAAGTGTTCATGACAATGTTTGTTTTGGATTCAGGAATCTGATCCAGAAAATTTCGTAAAAGTTCTATACAATCACGCTGACGATTGATAACCCAGAACGTAATCAGTTTGCGTTTCAGAAGTGGCAATGCTTGTTGAAGCCGATCCCCATACATCTGTACTGCATGATCATTCCGGGCCGCCGAATTAATGACCACGACATGATTTCTATGGTTGTCACAGTGAGTGATGAGATCCATCCAGCCGTCAACATGATCAAGATTCAAGGCGACTGCAGTTGTCACGCCGCCATAACATTTCAAGACATCAGGATTTGAATTATCTGTCTCAACAAGTAAGACATTTTTATCCTCGTTCATCAGAAAATCAACGAGACTCATGCTTACCATTGATTTCCCAACGCCCCCTTTTACGCCAGCAACCAGATAAATATTTTCCATGACAGTTATCCTTTTTCACAACACATCACGATCTGGCGCGATCAGGAATTCAGCCTGATCTTTCACGATCTTTGTTGCCTGTTGTTTTTCTGCGTTCTGTAATGTACATCCCAGATCTTTCTGATTTTGAGTTATAGATTTTTTAATCTTTTTCGTATTTTTTTTGGGTAATTTTTCACGATCAAGCTTTGGCTCTCTGAGGTATGTCTTTAACGTCGAGGCCGTGATTTCAAAATCATTTTCTCGCAGAAAATCGACAATCTGCTGAAACTCATATCCACGTTTTCGCAATGTGGCGATATCATCAGCCAAGATAGCAATACTTTCCTTATTGTTCAGCTGAATTTCATCTGCCTTTAGTTCCGGCAAGTCTGACATTTTCTTGCATATGTCATTTATCTTTGATCGTTTATGATATGCGCGCATTGCCGTCCTCACTTCAAATCAGTCAACTGATTCGCTGTTGTGATTTAATTATACAATATCAGCAATATTTTTGATGGCACTAAAATCGCAATTTTTGACATGCCAGAAATTTCATGCGGTCGTGGTAGACTATGACTGATTCGATTTACAGGATGGGGTTTGTCACACACATGCGCCGCATGGTGTGACAAACCACGCCAGACCGTTCGGCGCTCCGCGTCTCACAGGCTGGCTCCTTCCTGCTTCTTTTTCTTCTTTTCTTCAAAAAAAGGAGTCCATCTGATGCCTTTTGAAATCAGAGGTCGTTTCCCATTGGATGCAATCGTCAATGTGAGACTGACGACGGCTGAAAAAGACAGACTGAAAGAGGACGCTGACCTTGCTGGAATGAGTGTCTCAGAACTGGTCCGACGGCGTTATTTTGGTCGTCCGATCGTTGCCCACGCTGATATCGCCATGATCCGGGAGTTGCGTCGTCTGGGCGGACTCCTCAAACATCTCTATCTGTCAAGCAACGGTGAACATGCACAGGAAACACTGGCTACCCTGCACGCCCTGAAAGAGGCAATCGAGACGATCAGCCGTGATCATCAAAAAGGTTAAAAACCCAAAGAAATCGACGTCCAAGTCCGAGCGGATCAGACGGTTAATTCTCTACGTCGCAAGTCCGGAAAAAACAGACACGTCAGAAAAATGTACCTATTTCGGCGCACGGGGGTTTCTGACAGATCTCCTTGACAGTCAGATCGCGGAGATGATCGCACTTGCAACTGAAGCCGCGCGGTCTGCTGACACCGTGAACCACTACGTGCTTAGCTGGAAACGTGGAGAAAGTCTGACGACAGAACAGGTGGATGAGGCCGTCACACTCCTGCAAAAAGAAATGGGACTGGAACAGCATCAGATTGTCTACGGGCTACACGCAGACACCGGCAACCGCCACCTTCATGTTGTGGTCAACCGCGTTAATCCCGAGACACTCCGATGCACCGAAATCAATCGAGGATTTGACATTGAATCTGGTCACAAGGCCATCGCTTTAATCGAGCACCGTCAGGGATGGTCACGCGAAGAAAATGGTCTTTATCAAGTCGGCCCAGACGGAAAACTGGTTCGCTGCAACAGCCATAGAGATAAGCCTGCTCAAGCCAAAACCGATAGCAACAAAGTGGAGCGTAGAACAGGTAGATGTTCTGTACTGGATGTCGCCATTGAAGAGGCGGTTCCTGTCATTAAAGAAGCGACATGCTGGGCTGACGTTCATGAGGAGCTGGCACGGAAAGGCATGAGCTACCGCCGACATGGCAATGGCGCTGTCATCATGATTGGGGATTCAGCAGTCAAAGCCAGTCAGGCTGATCGGCAGATCAGCTTCATCAAGCTGCAACTCAGGTTGGGACCTTACGAAGAGCCTGATCAGGCTGCGGAAATACCCGCTGACGGCACTCTTACCATTCCTCTCCTGGTGAGACCGAATGATGTCGATTTGAATGACTATCATCTGGAGCGTAAAAATTACGAAACCACAAGAAGAAAAGCATTATCAGACGTTACCCGCCAGCATGCAGAGCAGAGGACCAGCTTGAAGGAAATGCAGCGCCGGGAACGCGAGACCGTTCTGAAGGGTCGATGGCGACGACGTGGCGTGGCTCTCAACGCCCTACGGCATGCGCTGGCTGAAGAACACAGGACAGCGCGCCGCCTTCTTCATGACCAGCAGAAGGAAGAACGCCTTGCCAACCGGGAAAGATTGCCTCCCTTCCCCACGATAGAGGAGTGGTTGAAAGCGAACAGGGATCCGTTTCTGGCGGGACTGTGGGCACATCCTAATTACTTCATGCGTCTGGAGGGGCATGGGACACGTTCCGGTAGCGAGAAGCGAGTTTACAGCATCCCGGGCTTCAGGTCGGTCGTGCGGGGAGCCTATGTCCATTACTGTAAGCTTACCGAGCCAGAACATATCGCCTTCTCCGATCGTGGCGACCGGATCGATGTCTGCGACACCACAAATCGGGAAATCATCCTGGCATCCTTGCGACTGGCGGCCAACAGGTGGGATGAGGTCAAAATTACCGGGACCGATGAGTTCAAGGCGCGCGTCGTGGACCTTGCCGTTGAACACGGCTTTCGGTTGAAGAACGAGGATCTCCGCCAGACCGTCGAAAAAAGACGGAAAGAAGCTGAAGAACTCAAAATCGTAGAGCAGAAGCAAGGAGAAGAAAAAGAAAGGCAGTCCTCCCCCATAAAACACTCACTCTCCCATAAACCTTCAGAATGGTTCGAGCGCTGAGCAGAAATGCTGTATCCTTTCATGTTTATCACGCCAGTTGAACAATGTCGTTACAAGCTGCCTATGCGGAAATATTACAAGGCGCGTTAGGATTGGTTGGCGGGTAGTATGGACGTGTCGCAGTCCGGTGAGGCCGTCTGAACGTAGGGCAGCAAGCTCTGGATGTGGTGGCTGCTATGGACACCCGTGAACTGGCCGAGTCCGCGCTAAGGCGCAGAGAGCGGCGCTCACAGACTTAGTCCATGGCAGGCAAGCCGCTGCTTCCATACCCATTTCCGGTGGAGGTTTCAAAGCCTGCAATTAGTCCTGCTTCAGACGTCAGTTAAGAGGCGTTCGAGCAGTACTTTGCGTTATGCTCAACTCAGTATTTTTTGGTTCCAAATTATGCGACCAGCTATACTGAGTAGAAAAATCAGACTATGAAAAACAATAAGAAACAGGAAACTTCGGGATATAATAAGAATTATGACAATTGTTATCATGACCGTTGGGACGGAAGGGGATGTACGTCCCCACATTGCCCTTGGTGAAGGGCTTCTGACCCGAGGGCACGCTGTAAGGCTGGCGGCAGACCCCGGTTTTGGAACCGCCATTACCAGAGCCGGACTGGAATTTTCTCCTCTGACCGCTGATTTTTCCGGAATGATGCGTCATAACCCGCAGGCGCTGGATGGCCGCAGCGGCATGGCGGCGGCCCGCGTGGTGGTGGCGGAAACACGCCGCATGGCGCAGGACTGGCCCGCACAGGGTCTGAAAGCGGCTGATGGTGCAACTTTGCTGATTGGGTCTGGCAATGTCTCGTTATTGGCAGCTAGTCTGGCAGAGCGGTTGCAGGTGCCGTTTGTGCAGACCCAGTTGCAACCGCTTGAAGCCAGCCATGCGCTGCCGCCCGTATGGTTCAGACCCCGCCTGTTGCCTGCGTCTGTCAATTTTGCGCTCCATCGCACCCTGCGCAAGACAGCATGGTTGCTGATGCGGGACACGGCAAACCGCATGCGCCGCGCGCTGGATTTACCGCTCTATCCTTTAAAGGGGCCGTGGCATAACCCCAAGGCTACAGGCGGCCATATTCTGTTTGGGTTCAGCCAGCATGTGGTGCCCCGCCAGCCTGAATGGCCGGCACGCATTGCCATGCCAGGCTATTTTGTGTCTGCAAAAAATGCCGACTATACACCGGATGCTGATCTGGCCCGCTTTTTGCAGGCGGGAGACAAGGCAGCCTATATCGGCTTTGGCAGCATGGTGAGCGGAGAAGCCGAAGCACTGGCCGCCATCGTGCAGGCAGCCGTGAAGCGTGCGGGCCTGCGTGCCGTAGTGGGAAGTGGGTGGTCCAAGCTTAGGCAGTTTCTGCCCAATTCCGCGTGCATTCATGTGGTGGATCATGTTCCGCATGAATGGCTTTTTTCAAAAATGCGTCTGGCGGTGCACCATTGTGGCGCGGGCACCGCTGCTGCTGCCGTGCGCGCCGGGATACCCACCGTACCAGTGCCGTTTGTGGGAGACCAATATTTCTGGGGATGGCAGTTGCACCGCATTGGTGTTGCAACACCCTCACAGAGCCTGCGCACCTTAACCGCACAGGCACTGGGCGATGCCATGCTTCAGGCGACATCCCCGCATATGGTGGCCAATTCAGACCGGCTGGGCAGCTTGGTCCGGGCGGAAGATGGTGTGACAAATGCCATAACTCAGCTTGAACGCTGGGGGCTTCTGCACAGAAAAGCTTAAACGCCCAAGATTTCCAGCCGCGTAGTCACACGCTGAAAAGAGGCAGATTTCTTCTCGCAAGCTTGGTGCTGCACTTCACGCACCGCTCCGCTCCCCGATGTTTTTTTCTATTGCTGGTTGTTTACGCAGCCTTTGAGTGTGTCAGGTTTCCTGCGCTCAAATGCCATAAATTGGTCTGCAATAACGGGTGCATTTTCAGGGTCCAGCATTTCCATATGGGTGCAGTTGATATCTGTCACCATCAGCTTGCCCGTTATGTAATTCTGCCAGAAAGCCGGGTTATCCCCCACGTCTTCCGTGCCCCGCTGCGTGGCGCGCAAAAACAGCAGGTCTGCCTGCACGCGCTGCGGTTGCCAGTTACGCATCATTTCCAGATTATGGCTGACACCCTGCCGTATGGTTTGCAAAAGGGTTGAAAAGGCGACCTCATCCTGCACAAAAGCCTGTGCTTCCGGCAGCATGATCTCTACAATCCGATCAGCCAGCTCATCCAGTGTTTCTGGCATGTTTTCAGAAAAATCAATCCCCAGCATGGCAATGGCGTTTTTCACCAGCCATGCATCATCCATCCGGTCCAGATCCTGACCAGCCTCCAGCGCTGTCGGATCATGCAACGGGTATGTATCCAGCATGACCAGCGCAGAAAGACGTTCGCCTTCTGCCATCAGGTGGGCTGCGACGGCATGAGCCACCAACCCGCCCATGGACCAGCCGACAAAACTGTACGGCCCATGCGGCTGAAGGGCACGGATCTGCTCCAGATAGAGTTCTGCCAGTTGCTGAATGGTCTGGGGTCGCTGAGAGCCATGCAGCAGCCCTATATCCTGCAAACCATAAACAGGCCGTTCTGCCGGAAGATGCGGCAGTAGCGCCACAAAACCGAGAGACACCCCCAGAATGGGCGGAAAACAGAAAATTGGCTGGCCTGTGCCCTCGGCGCGCAAAGGCACAACCGTTTCCTCAAACATATCTGGCACGACATGCTGGTGCTGCAAAAGCGGGGCCAGCCGGGCAATGGTAGGCGCACCAAACAAGGAGGCCACGGGAAGTTCATAACCCTGTTCAGTCAGGGCTGTGGCAACCTGCACGGCAGCGAGGCTGTCTCCGCCAAGATCAAAAAAATTCTCGTTTATACCGAAATCCTTGCGCTCCAGAATATCAGACCACAAAGTAAACAGAAGCTGTTCCTGCGCTGTTTTTGGGCTTTCATGCTGGGGGATATGCTCGGCGTCCTCCGGCTCTGGCAGCCTTTTTCTATTCAGTTTACCCGATGCTGTAAGCGGCAGCGAAGCCAGCACCACAAAACGGGAGGGCACCATCTGGGCTGGCAGAATCTCCTGCAAATGGGTGCGGAACAACGCAAAATTCTGGGCTTCTTCCTCTGGCGTCATGGTCTCCGTCTGTGCGGCAGCAGCAGGCACCAGATACGCCACCAGAACCGGCCCCTGCGCCTTTGGCCACACCCGCACCGCAGCCTGTACAATGCCGGGCAGAGTAAGCAATGCGGCTTCAATTTCCGCCGGTTCTGCCCGCACGCCTTTTATCTTGATCTGAGCATCCGTGCGGCCAAGAACGGTGATGGTACCATCAGGCTGCCGAACAGCGCGGTCTCCGGTAAGATACAGGCGCGCATGCGGCATTTTGCTGAATGGGTCTAGCCGGAAAACTGCCTGTGTCAGATCTGGGCGGTCCAGATAGCCCGTGGCAACGCCAGCGCCGGCAATAGCCAGTTGCCCTGGTGTACCCACGGGCAGCAGGCCGCCTGCGGGGTCCAGAACATAACATTGAGTATTGGCCAATGGCCGCCCCGCCGGGATGGGCTTACCATGTGAACCGTCTTCCGCGATGACGGCATGGAAAGTGGACCAGATTGTGGTCTCGGTCGGGCCATAAACATTATAGACAGCGCGCGCATGCTTCTGAAGCGTCCGCGCCAGAGATACTGGCAGGGGTTCCCCGCCAGAAAGCACGCGCACCTGCGCCAGACACCGGCCCTGCCCGGCCCCAACCAGCATCTGCCACAAGGTTGGCGTGGCCTGCATGAGGGTGACACCATAGTGTTGCACAATGGCGGACAACAGAGTGGGGTCTGTCACGGTCTCGCGTCTGGCAAGCACCAGATGCGCACCGGCCTGAAGCGGCAACAGCAATTCCAGAATGGAAATATCAAATGTGACAGACGTAACGGATAACCAGCATTCCTGCGCGCCCAACGCCAGTTTATCCTGCATGGTGCACAAAAGATTGGTCAGGGCGGACCATGGCACCACCACGCCTTTGGGTGTGCCGGTAGTGCCGGAAGTATAGATGATATAAGCCGTATCCTGCAGCACCACTGGCGCACGCTGGGTATCCGGGTTGGAAAATACTGTTGCGGGTGAGCCGTCTTCCGCAAGCCCCAGAACGGCCGAACCATCTGGCAGGCCAGTTGGCAGGGTATCTTCTGTCAGAAACAGGGCGGGCCGGGCATTGGCGATAATGGCGGCATTGCGCTCACGCGGGCCGCATCTGTCCAGCGAGAGCCACGCCGCCCCGGCGGCCATGGCGGCCAACATGCCGATCACCTGCCGTCTGTCTCTGGGTAGCATCAGGCCGACAACATCACCGGGGCCGATGCCGCACGCCATCAGATGCTCCGCCAGACCTTGCGCTGCATAGAGAAGAGCCGCGTAGGACACAGGGCCTCGCCCATCCGTCACCGCCGTTGCCGTGGGGGCGTAGGCGGCATGCCGCGCCAGATCAGCCACAAGAGCGCGCGGGCCCCAGTTGCAGGCCGTTGCGGTTTCATCCGCCAGCAAAGCCTTGCCTTCGGCAGCGTCAAGAAGCGGATAAGCGCCGATGGGCTGGGCAGGATCTGCCAGAATGGCCTTTATCAAACGCATCACGTGGCGCAGATGGCGCTCCAGCGCCGAGCCATCATACAGGGTCGGGTTGGCGTAGAGGCACAGCGCCAGCCCCTGCCCGTCCTGACGGTCAAATACAAAAAATGTCAGATCTTCCATCACCCCATTGCTAAGGTTCCGGTTGCGTGCCGGACTGCCACCGAATGAGAGATGGTAATCAAACGGCTCTATATTAATGCCGATGCGTGAGAGGTGCTGCTGTGTATCATGAAAACCCAGAACGCGCCGCAGATCCTCATACCGGAAAGCCTGATGCCGGAGCGCCCCGTGCAAGGCGCGGCGCGCCTGAAGCAGGATTTCTGAAAAACTCAGAGTAGACGACATGGCAAAACGCAACACCACGGCGTTTGCCGCCATGCCGGGCACACGCCGCATCTCCCGGTCCGTGCGGCCAGTAACGGGCATGCCAAGCGTGAGGTCTTCCTGCCCTGTCATGCGGAAGATGTAGGTGCTCAACAGGGCTGTGAGCATTTGCGGCAGCGTAACGCCAGTCTGCTGTGCCAGCCCCTGCATCTGCCCCACCATGGCGGGCGGCACAAGCACATTGCGTTCCACAAACCCCAGCCGCTGCAAAGGCGCTTCCGGCACACTGGGCGGCAGAGGAGAGGCCAATGTTACTGCCTCGGGCGGGGCGGCAAGCTGGTGTTGCCAGTAAGCCTGATCTTTCTCGCGCCGGGGGCTGGTGCGGTAAGCCGCTTCCTGCGCAACAAGCCGTTCAAGGGGCAGGAACATGCACGGTGCGGGTTCGCGCCCTTCCACCATGGCATTGTACAGTTCGGCCACACGCGCCACAATCAGGCCACCGGAAAAGCCATCAAGCGCGATATGGTGACAACAATGAAACCAGATGAAATTGTCAGCAGAAAGCTTGATCAGCGCACAGGTCCATAACGGATCTTCCGCCAGATCAACCGGCTGACTGATGCGCTCCATCATCCAGTGTTGCGCCTGCACTGCGGCATCGGGCCGAGTGGAGAAATCCACAAACGGCAAGGGGCAGCGCAATGTGAGCAGAATGACCTGATAGGGGCCATCCGCCCCCATACGGATGCTTACCCGCGTGGTTTCCGCCTCCTGCGCTACCTGAACCAGAGCCGCACGAAACAGGACGGAATCAACCGGGCCAAGAATTTCCACTGCTTCCGCAATGTTGAACGTCCCGCCCTGCGTGCGCAGCAGGGTCCCCATCCAGACGCCGCGCTGAGCTGTTGTGAGCGGCAGGTGTGTTTCCTGTAATGTTTTTCCGCTCATTTAAAAGCCATGACTATATTGAATTATTATAAAAAAAACGAAAAAAACCAGGCCCTTCTTGCAAAGAAGAGCCTGGCTCGCACCATTCGTTACAACCTGATAGTTCAGGCAGAGCGAACGGTTAGCGTCACTGTCTTTTTCTCGTTCTTAAGATAAGGCCCTGCAGCAAGAACGCTGACTGAGAGGATCCCCATCTTGCCGTGCTTCAGTAGATCTCCCAGCGGCAGAGTTGCATTACCGTCCGTCCAGACAGTTCCCTGCCACTCCATGTCAGAGTGCCAGCCTTGAGGCTTTTCCGTGGTCAGGTGTGATGTGATTTCAACAGGCCGTTTTGCGCTAAGCAAACGAACAGATCCAACTGCAACCCCCATATAACGGCGATCATCCACAAAGGGACCGATCACATCACTAGGACGACTGGCCCGTGAAACAATGTGGACAGACTGTGTGCCGGGCGGCAGCATGAAGCTGTACTCTTTGCTGGTACGACGCATGGGACGAATGACCGCACCTGTTTCAGTGACCAGATGCAGATCTGGATCATTGGTCAGTTCAGGAGCAGATGGTGCCTGTTCTTTTGAGACCTTATCTTCGCGCCATTCGATGGCACGGAACAGGGGCTCGACAAAAGAACGCTCAACGTCCAGCGGCGCACCAGCATCATCTTCCCAGTTTTTGACAGCGCCACGAAGGGTCGCAATCTTGCCTTCCTGCCGGAAAGAAGACCGGTTGCCAGTGTCCAAATAGCTTTCGGTCAACATACCATCGGCCGTGATAACGGAATGCTGCTCTGTTTCCACATGGTAGTAATCATAGGACGAAATGGATTTATCGTAGAAAATAGACACACCATTGACCAGCATCCGGACTGGTACAAAACGGTCTTTAAAGAAAAGGCAATGTTCGGCTGTAATCAGCATATCCTTATACGGAACGCCATTGTCAATCGCGTCTTTCAGGATACGAACAGGCCAGCCAGCCTCGTCATCCGGCAGGCCGTGGCGGACATTGACATGCGCTTTACCGACCCAGACAACAGGACGCACGACGTCTGTATTATTCCGCCAGTCAAAAGCGACCACTTCGTCTCCGATGCAGACATCTTCGACAGCGACATCACCATCTACAGTACGGATCATGCTTCCTGCCAAGAAACAGGCACCGATATAAGTATTGCCGTTCAAATACGTGATTTTCAGTGGGTTATTGGTTAAATCATTAACATTATACGTATCGTTATTAAGCGTAACACCATCAGCTGGTTTAACAGCATATTCGGCAACAGTATTTCCGGAAGAATCTTTAAGAACAATGACTTTCTGAGAGGAATCCAGTCCGAAAAGGCCACCGTTTTCTATAGTATAAGTCGCAATAGGATTAGTTGTATTCTGTAGTTCGATCGTGTCTTTTGATGGATCATAATTGTTAAATGTTGTTGCATTCAGCGAACCGCTAGCCAAAAGACTAATGAGTGTCCCGCCACCATTGATGATAACGGTACCGCCACCTGTTCCAAAATTGACAGTAGAGCCTTCCAGAACGCTTGCAAGAGCTGCCCCTGTATTTAATGTGCCGCCGTATTCGATATTAACAGTTGAACCATTCAAGGCTCCGACAAGAGCGCTCCCTCCTGTTCCGGTTAATGTCGCAGTTCCCCCAACCACATTAACTGTGGTGCCGGTTAAAAGATTAGCAAGTCCATCGATGGATGTGTCACCACCTATGTAGTACGTATTTGCAGTTAACCCACCAACACCTACCGTAAAGTCACCAGTAGATCCAGGAAGACTAACATAGTTGCCAATACTTGCAAGATTTATAAGAACTGCAGAATCGCTTGATCCCGCAATAACATCCCCGCTTGCGCCAATCTGAATGATGTTAAGGACGTTAATGCCACGATTAATATTTGTCTGATTTAAAAGAGATGTTCCGGAAGAATCTGTGATCTTTACGTCGTAACTTGTCCCGTATACCGCTCCACTCAACAATCCAGTATATTGGTTTGTTGTTACTGTATATGTCAAACCATTAGAAGTTACAATTGTCCGTGTGCTTGAGACGGTATTAAATGCGTCCAAACCATGATGTGTTGTTGTTGTTTGACCAGTTACATCACTTACAATTGTAACTGTGTTTTCTTGATCGGTTGCTTCAGACATTTGTGCATAACTCCTGATTTACGCAAAAAATATCTGTTAGGTTTTTTCTGTTTCAGTTGATGTTTTTGTTGTGCAAACAATTTTTCTATGAAATAAAACTAAGGAGAATTTCATGAAGCGGGTGGAACTTGCCTCACTTGCGTAAATCAGGAATTACTCAAACAGACATCGTGCTAAGATGCCCCTTTCCTGCACGGAAAAGAGGTGAAGCATGGGGCAGAAAATAGGGTATGCGCGGGTCAGCACAGTTGGACAGACCCTTGATATACAAATAAAAACTTTAAAAGAATTTGGTTGCGTAAAAATTTATCGCGAAAAAGCAAGCGGTGCTGATGCCGAGCGGTCACAGCTCAAAAAGCTGATTGCCTCGTTGGGTGAAGGTGACATCGTGGTTGTCACGCGTATCGACAGACTCGCTCGCAGCACTTTCGATCTCTTTTCTATAGTTAAAGAGATTACGAATAAAAAGTCACAGTTTCATTCAATAGCTGAACCGTGGACCGATACGAGCACCAGCACAGGACGATTGATGCTTGCGGTCCTTGGGGGGCTCGCTGACGTCGAACGCGATCTGATCAGAACGAGAACATCCGAAGGGCGAGTCAGAGCCATCCAGCAGGGCAAGCAAATGGGCCGCCCGTCCAGACTGACTACCGTTCAGAAAAGGGAAATCAGGGCAAAAAGAAAAAATGGAACGGCTCTCAAGTCTTTGGCAACAACCTATGGACTCAGTGAAAGTGCTATCTCCCGAATTGCCCGGTCCCATGATACGAGGGAAACGACGACAGAATTTCCATCTGACACCCATTGTGACTCATGAAATAGTTTTCAATAAACTTAAATAAGACATACGACGATAGATCATAAATTAGGTTTATGCTATAAAACTTAAATACGGATCGAATTTTTGTCTCATGTTTAAGGTTTTTGCCGTGAACCGTCAGGACTTAACGGGAGGCGTCAGAGAGTGTCTGGTCCGCCTGCCTCCCCCTTATGAGAACCATTATGGTGTTGTCCCACCACCTCCGCCTGAAAGTGGGGTGTATCTGGATGACATCACCGCCTTGCACTCTCAAGCAATGGCCGCTCTGGGAGAAATTGCAGAGTGGGCACGGACGTCAACCGATCCCTATCTCATCAGCAGAACCCTTCGCAGCAGGGAGGCCGTCAGCAGTTCCGCGATGGAAGGCACCCATAGCACCCTTGATGAACTCCTGATCGTTGACGAAGACGATGAACTGGCTACGCAGGAAACACGTCAGGTCAGGGACTATGCGTTGGCGCTTGAAAAATTCCTGCCCTTGGCCGCTACATCAGGCAGAACCGTTTTCACGCTCGACACCGTGCTGGCACTACATCGGGAAGTCATGAAGCATGACATATCCTATATCGGCACTCCCGGCGCATTACGGATGACCGTTGTCTGGATTGGTGGCAGCAGACATAACATCGCCTATTCCACCTACAACCCGCCCCCGCCTGATCGGGTGCCCCAGTGTCTTCAAAACACACTGGATTATATGGCGGCAGATGGCATGCAGATGATGACGCAATCACCCATCACGCGGGTTGCTATCGCCCATGCCCATTTTGAAGCTGTCCATCCATTTAGGGACGGCAATGGACGGGTAGGCAGGCTTTTGATCCCGATGATGCTGGCAGCAGAAAAAGAGCCATCTCTCTATCTCTCTTCCTATGTTGAAGCGTACAAACAGGACTATTACGACGCGCTGAAACAGGCTCAGCAGAAACTAAACTGGCTTCCCCTGATTGCCTTCATGTCACAGGCCATTATTGGGACTGTGCAGGAATTCAAAGCTGTCAGGAAGGCGATCGAAACGCTGAAAGTAGACTGGCTGAGCAGACGTTCATACAGAAAGAACTCCGCAGCGCTGAGAGCACTGGATGTTCTGGTTGATTGCCCGGTCATTACAGCGACACGACTAGGGAAAATTCTAGACATTTCTGCTCCTGCAACCAAGACTGCGCTGGAACAACTACAGGCCGCAGGCGTTTTAGTGGAACGCACCGGGTATACCAGAAACCGGATATTTTCTGCCCCCGAGGTGATGGCGATCATCAACAGACCATTCGGGGAACGATGACTTAAAATTCAAAAAAGCCGTTCTTTCATATAAAAGAACGGCTTCTATTAAATAAAATATTATATTTTTATTGTTTTGGAATATATTTCATAAACTCAATTACGGCTCGGTACAGTTCTTTCCTACTCTTTGTTTCCGACATTGCCCTCCACAAGCTAAAACGTGCTGATAATTTCAAGACGGCTATAGTGACCTCATCAGAATGGCGCATCAGAACAACAAGGCTGGCACCGCTAGGACCGTTGCGAGCACTTAACCAGTTTCCAACTGTTCGTACATTAGCTCCTGTTAGTCGAGCGATATGTTTTATGTGTGCTGGCGTGCTTCCAAAATCTCGTCGGAGTGCATCCGCAATAATGGTTGCAAAGGCCGCATCCGTATCAGCCGATGGATCCAGAGGAAATTTATTTCCTTTATCTGCGCGAAAATTTCGGTCCTTTTTTGTAAACGACATTCCACGTTCCTTTGCATTACAAAAACGATTGTCTGGATGCGATCGATTCAGATCGACCGCACCGTGATCGTGATGCAAAATGTGGGCGGGTTGCTTCTCCGTCTTGAAAGCATAGAGCTGGGGATGAGAGTGGAAGCAGTAGGAGCAACGATTCCGGTGCGGGCCGCCCAATATGTGCGGATGTCAACCGACCATCAAAAATACTCCACAGAAAATCAGGCGGAAATTATCGCTGCCTATGCTGGACGGAGGAATTTTCAGATTGTTCGCAATTATGCCGACGAAGGACGTAGCGGCCTCAATATTGCTGGACGTGACTCTCTAAAACGCTTGATTGAAGACGTCCGAAGTGGAGCCGCCGATTTCGAGGCAATTCTCGTCTACGATATCAGTCGTTGGGGGCGTTTTCAGGATGCCGATGAAAGCGCCTATTACGAGTTTATATGCCGCGAACGTGGGATTAACATCCATTATTGTGCTGAACAATTTGATAACGATGGAAGCCTGTCATCTAATGTCATGAAAAGTATCAAGCGCGTGATGGCTGGAGAATATAGCCGCGAGTTGTCCGGTAAGGTTTTCACCGGGCAATGTCGCCTGATTACGCTTGGTTATCGGCAGGGTGGCCCTGCTGGCTATGGCCTGAGGCGCTTTCTCGTAAACGAAAATAATGAGCCCAAGGCTCCCCTCGCCCGAGGGGAACACAAAAGTCTTCAAACTGATCGCGTTATCCTTGTTCCCGGACCGGATGAAGAAGTTGAGACGGTCAGCCGGATTTATAAGCTGTTTATTCTTGAGCACCGCTCAGAACGTGAAATTGCGACAATACTCAATGGCGAAGGTCGAACAACAGACCTAGGAAAACCCTGGACGCATGCAGTAATCCGTCAGATTTTAAGCAACGAGAAGTATATAGGGAACAATGTTTACAATCGTGTTTCTTTCAAACTGAAACAGAAACGCGTTGTGAATGATGCCGATATGTGGGTTCGTGGTGATGGCGTTTTTGAAGGAATTGTCAACCCTGCCCTATTTGAAGCAGCGCAAACAATTTTCGCGCAAAGAGCTCGTCGCTTTACTAATGAAGAGCTTTTGAAAATGCTGTCAGATCTTCTTGCCTGTCGCGGTGTTCTTTCGGGCATGATTATCAACGAAGTTGAGGAAATGCCGTCGAGTGCTGCTTACCGGCATCGTTTTGGCAGTCTTCTCCGTGCCTACGAACTCATTGGTTATCAGCCTGCACGCGATTACCGTTACGTCGAAACCAACCGTCAGCTTCGACTGATGCACCCCGAAGTGGTCGCTGAAACCATCGCAGGAATTGAAGCCATTGGTGGCAGTGTGACCTCTAACGCTCGCAATGACCTGCTTTTAGTGAATCATGAAGTAACGCTTGCGTTCGTTATTTCTCGTTGTCAGAGCACTGCTGCTGGCTCTCTTCGCTGGAAGGTTCGTCTGGATACCAGTTTGCGACCGGATGTGACTGTCGTTGTCAGACTCAACCCGGACAATAAAACTGTGAAAGATTATTACCTTCTGCCGTGGCTGGATATTGGTCACAAACCCAAGCTGGGAATGGCGGAAGATAACGGGATTAACCTGGACTCTTTCAGAACAGATGATTTGTCCCCTCTTTTTCACTTGCTGCGTCGTCATACGTTGGAAGGACCGCTGTAATGTCCAAAATCGTCATGATCCCCACGAATTCTATTGAGGTTTTGAACCCACGCGTTCGCAACAAGAAAATATTTGAAGAGTTGGTCGAGAGCATTCGCAAAGTTGGGTTGAAGCGTCCCATTACTGTCCGACATGCACCAAATGGTGAGCATTACGAACTCATCTGTGGTCAAGGACGACTGGAGGCCTTTCAAAAGCTTGGTCAAATAGAAATACCGGCCATGCTCATCGACGCAACGCGTGACGAATGCTTTGTGATGAGTTTGGTCGAAAATTTAGCACGAAGGAACCTCTCTCCTCTTGAGCTTATCCGTGAAGTTGGTTCTCTGCGTGAGCGAGGATATAGCAACGCTGAAATAGCGGAAAAGGTCGGATTTAGCGCTGATTATGTCTATTCCATTAATGGTCTTTTGGAAAAAGGTGAGGAACGATTACTTGATGCTGTAGAGCGCGGAATCATTCCTCACACAATCGCAGCAGAAATTGCGAGGGCAACAGATGCCGATGTTCAGAGAGCGCTTACGGAAGCTTATGAATCTGGAGAGCTTCCTGGAGGCCAGGTTCTGGCCATTCGTCGGATTGTTGGAGAACGCAACACCATTGGCAAAGGTATGCGATCAGCACGACCTAGTAACAGAGCCGGACAGCCGGCAACTGCTACGGCCTTGGTTCGAGCTTATCAAAAAGAAGTAGATCGGCAGAAAATGCTAGTGAAAAAAGCGCATCTTACCCAAGGTCGTCTTACTTTCGTTGTTGGGGCGATGGGGAAATTACTGACTGAAGATCATTTCGTGCAATTACTGAGAGCAGAAGGGTTAGCCACCTTGCCCCAACCGATTGCAGACCGACTTGGTATTGGGCAAGGTCGGTCATGAGTAAGCCTGTTCGCATTTCTTTTGAGCGGGAGGCGCACAAAGTGCCTCTTGATTCAATCCTTCCTCTCCGTCCTATGACCAAACGGATTACAGACTCAAAACGGTATGAACGGATTGCAACTTCTGTTGGTGCGGTTGGTGTGATTGAGCCTCTGGTCGTTGCCAAAGCTGGTCGAGATGGGCGACATATGCTTCTTGATGGCCATTTACGGCTACATGCCCTGCGAGAACAAAATATAGAAAGCACTCTTTGTATTATTTCTGACGATGATGAAGCCTTCACCTATAATAAGCGCGTTAACCGTCTGGCAACGGTGCAAGAACATTACATGATTTCCCGTGCCATTGATCGTGGCGTACCTCCAGCCATGATTGCCAAAGCTTTGGGCATTGATGAAAAAGTTGTTTTACATCGACGCAACCTGCTTGACGGCATTGCTCCAGGCGCAGTTGAGCTTCTGAAAGATCGACCGATTAACCCGCATATTTTTAATATTCTGCGGAAGATGAAGCCACTCAAACAAACCGAAACGGCCGAACTTATGGTGGCGATGAATAATTTTACGGCCACTTACGCTAAGGCAATTCTTGCGGCGTCGAAGCAAACGGATCTTGCGAAACCGGACCGGCCCAAGTCAGTTTCAGGTCTTACATCTGAGCAGATGGCTAGAATGGAGCGCGAGATGGAAAGTCTGACTAAAGATTATCAAGCTCTTGAAGCAACCTTTGGAGATGATGTTCTTCAGCTTGTTCTAGCATCTCGTTATCTCGGACGTCTTATACAAAATACCAATATTGTTGGGTATCTTGAAGCACGTTATCCAGAAATTATCGTTGAATTCAGAACCATTGTATCCGCAACATCTCTTGATCCGAACTAATTTTATAAATTCATCTGTTCTCAGAACAGTCTGAAGATTTTTTATATATTGACCGTTATTAACCTCTTTCCAAAATCACCCAAATACGGTTAGACTTTCCTCAAGGTGTTCCCAGATTGTTTAACCAATTCTAGGAACCAGAACACTAACCGGAAGACAGCACGTCGCATTTTTTTTGCTGTTTCAAGGGGTTAGAAAAGTGTCACTGCGGGTTGATGCAGGTTCGAGTCCCGCAGTTCGCACCACAGACACCTGAAATAGCACGATTTTTCGGCTGATAGAGGGGCAAAGGCTGTCTTTGCTCCATCGTCCTTCCCCATCGAGGGAAGATTTTATGCTCCGAGTTAGAGGCACTACCTACCACTTCCGCCGTATCGTTCCCCCTGCCCTGCGAGCAGCCTTAAACCGGCGGGAAATCTGGGTTTCCCTGAAAACAGGCTACCAGAACGAAGCCCGCAAGCGCGCTTCTTTGCTCCATGCCAGAACCACAGAATTGTTCATGCAGGCCCACTCTGTGCTGGCTGAACCGGATGCTTTAGGCAGGCTTGAAGGACTGCGGGTTTCACTGCGGGACTTGCAGAGCGTGAACCTGCCTTCATCTGCTCATGAAACGGAGGCCGTGCCAGTTTCAGCAGCGATGCCAAAACCCCGAACGATGAAGAAAACGGCCAAAGCACCCAAAGCCCAACCTTTAATGCTCTCCGGTGCCCTGAAACGCTTCGTGCTGGATAATTCTCATGCCAGCACCGATACCAAGAAAGCCACACAACGGGCGGTAGACCTCTTCCTGCAAGCTTTCGGAGACGCCCCTGTGTCCATCATAGGAGGCGAAAAGGCCGGAGCCTTCCGTGATCTGCTGTTTTCTCTTCCGGCATCACTGGGCAAACGTAAAAGCAGCCTTACTCTTGAAGAAGAGGCACAACGGGCCAGAGAGGAAGGTTTACCAACCCTGAGCGGGAAAAGTGTCAAAAATCATATGATGCGCCTCTCTGCGCTTTGGAACCAGTTACATCAGCGGGAACTGGTCACACGTAACCCATGGACAGGCTGGAATTTCGAGAATGGGCAGAAGACCATACGCCGAAGCTGGACGACAAAGGAACTCGCTTTGCTGGCCTCTGCCTCATGGCACAGCACATCCGTGCCAGAACAGACCTTCCGACTGGTCACCCTTATCGCAGCCTATTCGGGCATGAGGCTGGGTGAAATCTGCACCCTGCGGAAAGAAGACCTCCAGACTGTCGACGGTATTTCCTGCTTCCTTATTCGTCCTCATACCGAAACCGGCTGGACACCCAAAACGGAAGCAGGCACCCGCATTGTGCCAGTCCATTCAAAGCTGATTGAAGCGGATGTGCTGGCTCTGAAAGACGCAACAGACAGCCCCCACCTCATCGCCGGTCTGGAAACCTCGAAACAGGGTGTAAGGGGCGCAGCATTGGGACGGGCTTTTTCATTACTCAAGACCCGGATTGGCCTGCCCGCCGAAATCACATTTCACTCGTTTCGGCACACAGTATCGACCCAACTTCGAAACGCGGATGCCAACATCCGGGAAGTCTGGATTGACCGTCTTCTGGGCCATGAAGCAACCCATAAGAGCCAAGGGACGACTACTTATCTGACCAGCATTTCAACAGCCAATCTCAGGCAGACAGTAGAGGCCATAAGTTACCCGGAAACAGCCTTCAAAAAGGTACTGTTTTAAAAGGGAGCCAGCAGTGTCGAATGGCTACCCATTCGACATCTGGCAAGGGGGAATGCCTTCCCCCGTTGACCCCCTCAAAAAGTCGACGCACTGCTATTCAAAGGCAGCGCTTCTCCTTTAGAAGTTTCATAATATTATCTCTAGGATAAATTAATATCTATATTTATCAATCAATTAGGGGATATCTTTTATGTACAATACACCTCTACGTCGCGATGAAATTATGAGCTATTTGTCGGATATCGTAGGAATTTCTTATGCAGTCCCTATAAACAAGAAAGCATATCGATACGACATAAACAGCGAACAGTCATTTTATATAAAATCAATTACCCAAGCGCCTGAAGGTAAGCACCCTATAGTTATTCATGATACCATTGGCAATGAAATTAAACGCAATCCAATACTTGGCGTGACGATTGGACAACTACAGGCGAGTTCTGCTTATCGAAAATTTCGCATTGTAAAAGATGACACAAATGAACCAGCTGGATATGAGGTGGATGTTCTAAACACAATAGCTCTTTCAAATTTATTAAACCGTTTGGGTGTGGATACGTCGCTCCACAATGGCAATATTGAAACAGATATAGAAAAGAATTTACTTCAAATAAACACTGAAAACCCTACAGAACGAAATGCAATAATTGCTTCTCGCGTTGGACAAGGCCGTTTTCGAGAGGGTTTAATGAATATATGGGACAGTTCATGCGCGATTACTGGTTTATCTATACCAGCTCTTTTAAAGGCTTCCCACATTAAACCCTGGAGAGATTCCACCAATTTCGAACGCCTGGATGTTGAAAACGGCTTACTTTTATCCGCAAACTTGGATGCTGCGTTTGATGCTCATTTAATTACTTTTTCTGATGAGGGGACACTTTTATTACCTAATGATACGCTTTCTCTAGAACTAAAGAAAGTTTTAGGAATTAACGGAAATCAAAAACTAAGAAAAACTCCATCATCAAGACAAAAAATATATCTCAAGCAACATCGAGAGCGTTCTGGCATAAAATAATAAGAAGAAATTATAGAGATAAAAAGAGGGGGTTCACGGGGGAGAGCAACGCTCTCCCTCTGACCAGATTGCAAACCATCGCGACACAACGTGTCCGCTGGTTTGCACGGCTGGCTGCCTTTAAACTCTTAGGCAAAGAGTTATAAACTCTGACAGAGTGTTCCAAAGCATCCGAAGATGCTCTGGTGAAACATTGAAGTTTGGTGAATGAACATAGCGGTTAAGAGTATCTATGGACAAAAGCCCATCGCCCTGTTGAAGCTTTCTAATAGCTCCTTGATATTTTTTATTAATATTGCCTTCCGCAAACAACTGATCTGCGACTTTCCCTGCTTTCGTAGCCAGTTTATCATTTTCATGCACAGTTGTGCATGGTGCTCTCTCTACAAAATTATCAATTGATAACTCGAGCAAAACACGTAACAAGACTGATATAGCATTTAAATGCACATCTATATTCAGGCGAAACTGTAGCTCTTCCCATATCTCACGATGACGTTGAAGATGTGCACCCCATACTATATCATGCTTAACATTAGGAATTAAATGTGGCCACCTTACTTGTTTCGTTGCACGAGTTGACTTTGCCTTAGCCGGGATATTGGGCGCTTTACTCTTTTTCTCTGACTTCTTTGTATCTTGCTCTGCTGGAAGCAAACCTTCACGGTTTAGAGAATCGATGTAACTATTTTTTGAATCTGTATCCCAGATATCCCCTAAAACCACTCTCTTAAACGCCAAATCATCGGCAATACGCTGTAAAACTGATAAAGTTTGCTCTTCATTCCGAATGATCTCAAATTGGCCTTTTTTAATCGATATACCAACACGATTTCGTAAAGGCTCTGAAGACAAAAGACGACTCAAATTTGCACGTGGAATTTTCTTACTAGGAAGAAGTCCCGCTGCTTGGAGTCTTTTTTCAATTTCATCGGCAACATGAACGCCGTTCCCTTTACCGGTACGCGTTACAAAATTATTTTGCATTCGGTCAGTCCAATTACTCTGACCAATACCCTTTTGCACACCCGTATGACGACGAAATAAAATCTCATCAACACGATCAAGATCACGCTCAACTCTACACTCTATATATTCAAGAGCGGACCACTTAGACTTTAATTCAGCAAAAAAATCTTGCAGTTCGACCGTTGGTGCTTGTCTAGGATTCATAAGAAGCTTCAGACAAGTTGTTCTCCGGTTACCATCAGCAACAATATATTTATCCCCTTCAGGATAAACTAACGGTGGTTCAAAAACTTCGTTTTTTAAAACTATATCTTTAGCAAGGTTGCGCATATGGCCTTCTTGGGTAGCAAAAAGATGCGCTATGGCCGCAGCCTCGCTATCTAATTCTCCATGCCGATCGTTTGCTGGATTTACTATAAGTGATGATAAAGCCAAATTATGATAAGCCATATTTTCTCCAATAAAAAAATTACTAAGATACTACCTAATTTTGCAGCTATTTTTCCCCATCGCAATAGTTGTATTAGGCATCATCAAATGTCGTAGGCTTAGAATTTTGATTGTATCTTGACTGCCCCACGAGTTTGCCCACAGAGTGAACCCGCCGTCACCATATGAAGGATGATTTCGTCTGAAATTATCGTTCTATCTCAATAGGTTGCCTGATTGGTTGCGACCAAAGCGAGCGGGTTCGAGTCCCGCAGTTCGGATGGCTTCTTTTTATATTTAAAATCAGTAAATTATATTCTTAAAAAACTTATTATAATTATTAATAAATTTAGTTCTTATTTATATTAAATCTCATTTTTCCCTCGTCTTTTTGAGGTTTCTCACTCTCCATTCCCCAAAGGATTTTGGATTTCTTTCCTTCCTTCTGGTTTTTTCAATGAGTGAGACCTCGTTCTTCTTCCTTTTGAACGAGAGAAAAAATATCCATGTCACATCATGACTCTATAGCGTCTGCCGTCGAAGCAGATGTCTTCCAGATAGCAGCACTACATCACCTTCTGAGCTTCACTCTTGCCGAGTGTCTGGACGGAAATGTCTACGATACCTCTGTCCTTGAAGGGGCCGTGGTCCTTACGCGTGTGATCAACCAGAAATTCAATCGCGTGACGAAAGCCATTCTGGACGGACCATCTGTGCAGCAGGATTGATCCCGACAGACGTCCTCATCACACTTTTCATCTTCCCCCCCATCATGTGTCGCTATCGAACAGTCCGTTGCTGCACAGACATAAAGTTCTTCAGGACATCACCCATGACTTATGACCGCTTCAATAACCAGATGCCACACTGGCTGTCAGACCAGTTCTTCCGTCCGGCAGAGTTGGACGACTATGCGCGCATCTCCCGTGAACTGCTTGTTACTCCCACACCACAGATGCTTGAATTCTGTGATGGCGGCCAGGAAATCGTTTCCCGCTACAACACTGACAAGGCCCTCTGGCGCCTGTTTCGTCAGAAAGTCACTGAACGCCATCTGGATCTGCCTGTGTGGCAGCAGGAAGTGTGCATCAATGGCCACAAAATTAGCAGCATGGTCGAATTGGCCGTGTATCGCCGACTGCTTCTGGAGGCACCTGACACTTTGAATCTCAGAATACAGCCTTTTATTCGAGAACTGGACTACAAGGGGCAAGCTGATTTCAGTCTTTTCTGTAAAGGTCATCCTACTCTTTATATTGAAGTAGCGGGGACCGTGACCAGCCAGGGCAAATCAGTCTCCAAGGCGGCAGAAAGCTTCAGGCCAGGCATTGAAGAGCGCCTTTTTCGGTATGTCGGAGTTGCACCTGTCGAGGTGATTCATGTTGACGAGGTCTGTCATATTAAAGTGCAGACGGAACGCGTCAGGCACATCGTAAACCGGGCACGCTCAGTATGACTTCCAGCACTAAAAAATGCGTAAATCATGTAGGGGATACAGGTGCGTCATACGGTGCACCTCTCTCACCTCTGCCAACCTTCTTCTACGGGAAGACCCTGCCATCCCCCATATATTTCTCTGCGAAATTTTTACCAGACCTTGCGGTTCCGGAGCCAATGAGCCAGAATTGAGCCAGTCTGGATGATGATCTCCAGTGATTTCGAATGAAGTGAAATGAACTGAAATAGCTTAATATCAATGATATAGAAGATTATCTGGCTGTTTCCTTGAACTATATAGCGCCCTCTCACGGCGGCAACACGGGTTCAAATCCCGTACGGGACACCATTGATATTCCAGAAAAAACTGGATTATCCACAAATGGTTTAGCGGTCCACATGGACCACAACAGCAGCGTTTCCCATTCAAGAAAATCTTGTACCCCACACCAACCCGTACTATGCTCACGAAGCTGCGGCGGTGTGGATGGACATGCGGGAGATGACTCTTCCTAAGCGAGAACATGCGGCTCACCAGTCAAGAGCAAGCGTGCTAGACGGATGAGGACCAGAAAGGCTCTGGGACGCCTAATACGGCTTCCGTAAAGGCACCGTCAGCGATAGCCGGTATCAAGCCCGGCCCGCAGCAACCACGAGGTGGGAACAGCTACCCCACGCACCAGCGGTTGGCGCGCTGGTAACTAACGCAGCGGGAACCTTTGTTCACCTCCCGCCCGTTGCGCCAAGAGATCGGGGATTGCGTCCCGCGTGGGAAAATCATTGCTGGGATCGCGTAGCCGGGACGGAAACGGACGCCGGGTAAAACTACGGGCTACCTTCGGGGCACAGGCAATGTAGAGGGGATTGGACGGTGCAGCATGAAACTGCATGGCATACCCCGCAGACGGTGGAAGCCCGTCAACCATTGGATATTCCCCAACAGTTCATCCGCAGTTACGATGCACCCGGCGCAATAACAATCCTCAGTGACGCTCAGTTATTGCGCCGCCTTCCGGCACGCCCTCACCTGATCCCGCAAAATTACATCCTGCCGCGCAATCTCCGGCAGCGCGACAAGACCGGGATTGGCTCGTATCTCCGCGGCCGCCTGATGCTGGAACTCAGCAGACCAGGGCACGATCTGGGGGCAGATCGGCTTGAGGGATGGGGTTGAGCAACTCGCCATAAACAGGCAGAAAACCGCCAAATAAAGTATTTTCTGGCTCATTCGCGACTCACCCCGTCCCGTCATCCAGCCGCGCCAGAAGCTGGTCCTTATCCTGCGGCCCATCGGCCTGGGCCTTAGCCATATTTGCCTGCACGCCTGCTTCAATCTCGGCGTCTGCTGCCGCGTGCTGGCTGGTCTGCACGCTCTGGGCATTGCGGCCCGCTTTGGTCGCGTAGGCCACAAGCCAGATGAGGGCGGCAATCGTACCGACTGCCAGCCCCCACCAGAGATAAGCCGTCATGCGCCGCCGGTGATGGCTGCGGTCTGAGCGGTATCCGTGCCGTTTGCGATATCACGCAGTGCCTTGAGATACGTCTTCCACGCATCCGGGATGGCGTCGCCAAAATCGGTGTATTCTGACTGCGTGTATGCCTTGGCAGAGGCCAGAGACGTTATCGCATTGGCCGCCAGCGTTGGCGTATACGGCTTGGCATACGTCCCGACAGTCGCAATAATGGAGATATCGATTACGGCCGGCTCGGTCAATTATTGTGCGTATGGTCATAGGCAGAATGTGACTTATGGTGACACACCTCGTCAAGGAAAAATGTCACCAAAAGTGTCCCGCATTTATATAAAAGAAGTCACCTTGGGTTCATGAAGCAGACAATGGGACAAAGACTTTCCGCTTTGCGGGAGGCCAAGGGCGTAAATCAAATAGATGTTGCCGAAGCAACCGGCTTGGGCCGCACCTTTTTGTCCATGCTGGAAAAAGATAAAAAACAGGGGAGCATCGCCTCTTTGGCGGCCCTAGCGGATTTTTATCACGTTTCCATAGATTATCTTTACCGAGGCATTCTTTCGCCGGACATCCCTGCGAACGTCAATGATGGCGGCGAGGAGGCTGCATGGGTCGGGCTCTGGCGTGACATGAATGAGCCTCAGCGTCGAATGGTGCTGGCGATGATCAAAGCCGTGATCAACAGCGATGCCGCCTAACCCCTCCCCCTCGAATCTTACTGCCTTGTTCATGTTCCGAGTATGGCAGAACGAAAGGGGAACATCAATGACGGAGCACGGATAGCAGAAAGCCCGTCCGTTACATAATAGCTTTAAGTAGAGGATAGGAAATGACTGAAAAATTAAATAATTTCACTAATGAAGTTGAAAATGGATATGTTAGAGTTCCTGTCAAGAAGGAGAAAAGCTTTGGCATCATAATGCCGAATGCTGCAACCTCTTACTCTGCAACCTTCGCAGGCACGGAAACTGTAGAAATAGTTTTATCCAGCGCGCAAGGTGAAAGCGTTTATGATTTACACCCCGTCTCCAATGGAGCTATCGCAAATGGCGAAGTCAAGCGCGAATTTCATTTAGTTAATTACGAATTAGGAAAAATAATATTAACTAAAGACTTGGCTCAGAGACTGTTTCAAAGTTTGAAAACCGCTCTGGGAGAATAGTTGATTATGGGAGAAAGATTTCCGCCATACTATGACGTTCGTAATGGATCGGGAGCGGGAAACGATAACTCACTGTCGGATATAAAAACCTCTGATTTTTCCGATACGGGATCGGCGTTCCCGGAAGCTATGGCAGCTATTCGGAATGCGGCTAGTCAGCCTATAGAGGATATCCAATCTCTTGCTAAGCAAGGGAAGCCAAGGATTGCCAATATGTCAGAACCTGAAATCAAACGTCTGGAAGACCGAATTGATGCTGTAAACCGCGAGGGTCAGTTGCGATTAGATGCAGTTATGGCACGGATCGAAGGAAAATTCGAAACCATAGCGGAGCAAAACCGCAATATGGAAAGTTCCTTGGCCGCCATCCGTCAGGATGTTTCTGGCACTCGTTCAACAATCAAAAATACTGCACTAGCTAGCGTTCTCGCCATAGCGGGTATTGTCTTTGCCGGGATCGCATTATGGGGTGGAGGCTTTTCCTCCGGCCAAGCTGATAGGCCGCCCGTAGTCTCAACCCCTAATACATCTACCCACTAATATCCGGAACATCTCCCACACATCCCAAAACCTCAGGCTCTCCGTAATCCCCCGCCTCTTCATCCACCGACATCCGGACAGCCTGAGCGCCTGCTACACTGAGCAGGCCACCCCTCACCTTCTCAATCCTGCGTAACGCATCCTCGACATCCCGGCACGCAACAGGCGTTCCGGGCTCCAGCGTCGTACGCTTGCCGATCTTTTTCCAGACGTAAGACTGGAAGATGATTCGTTCGTTGGCGGCCATTGAGCGACTCCGGTGGGATGTTCTTGATATGTTCTTATAACATTATGTAACCTCGGGTGAAGGTAGAAAGAAAATCTCCGCTATGTCACTTTAAGTCACTTTTTCTCTTGACGTGAGATGTTACCTTGGGTCACATTCATCCCATCACCAACGGAGATGGGCAATGCAACAGACGGTCGAGCAGCGGACTGCTCCCAAAAAATACGAGCTCACTGACGAAACCACGAAATCTTGGGATGGGCGCACTCTGCGTCGCATCCGCGCGCTGGTGACTATCGCGTCCATCGGCGTCTCTGCGGGCGACCTCGGTGGGTTTATTGAGCTTGAGGGCAACCTTGATCAGTCCGGCGATACTTGGGTGTCCGGCGATGCTGAGGTGTCCGGAAATGCTTGGGTGTACGGCGATGCTCGGGTGTACGGCAATGCTTGGGTGTCCGGCAATGCTCGGGTGTACGGCGATGCTCGGGTGTCCGGCGATGCTCGGGTGACCTTTACGATCATTGTCCCGTGTCTGCATTATCTCACGCACATAGCGGTCGACCAGTTCGCGGACAGTCTGACGTTCCAGCGGTCGCGTGTCCTCAAACTGCCCGAGTTCCAGTTTGGCGGACGTCGCGTCCAGCCAGCGCCGGGCCAGTTTGGCCGAGCCGAAGGTTTGATGGATCCGCTCTCCGCCTGCGATACGCTTGCGGGCCCGATACTGGCCCTTGCCGCGATATTCAACTCCGGCGGGGAGCGGACGGCCTGTCGCAGGATCAATTTTAGCAGAAGTGATTCGATCTTTCATGGTGAGCCTCACTTGGGCCCAGCATAGCCTTTTCATGGGCCCATTGCCACGGATGCAAACACGCTGCGTCGGACCTATATCAAATTTGACCCAACGTACCTCAAAAGCGTGTCAAAGCGGTTCAAGCTATGAGGTCCGCTTGGACCACAAACAAATAGTGAATGGCTGTTTTCTGCCGCCTTTAGTGTTGTCGTATGTTGTGGATAGTATCTATTAAGTGCTTATTATTGCTCAATAAGCGATGCCCTCTCACGACGGCAACACGGGTTCGAATCCCGTACGGGACGCCAATTTTTCCAATGACTTAGAGTTTTGGTCGCGGAATGATTGACTGCTTTTGGGCCCACCTCGGGCCCATCGCCAAAAAAGACGATAAGCGCATGGTCCCAAACCATTGTGCAGCGATATCAATAGGCACCTCATCCATACCCAAAGAATCTCTCCAGAGGGACAACGGCCTCCTTCAGCCGCTTTGGTGCCTGCACCTTTCCTTGTCTTGACTGCACATAGCGAGAGAATACCTCTCGCATGCCTATCTGATTGGGTCGTTTTTGCAGTTCGGCCTTAAAGTCTTCTAACGCCTGTCGAGCGCGGTCCTCGTCCTCAGTCCCCGTCGAAAGTCGTCTAACCTCGATAAAGCAGGCAGCACTTCGCCTGCGCAATGTCAGGTCCGCCTTCTCCGCCCCGAGGTCAGCCATGATCGGCTGATGGAGATCGATTTCCATATTGTCGTGCTTCAAAGACTCAAGGATCTGGTAAACGACACGTTCGGGAAGGGATTCCAGCGTCTTGCCGTTGGAAGCCATCTTCCCTGTCGGTGGCAGATCAGGCCAGCGAGCCCTTGCCTGGGCATCGACGCGGGCCCAGTCCCGCTGACCAGACTCACCGATAAAGACCAGATGCTGACCGGCGGGGCCGAGGTAACGACAGATGGCCTCGCTCGGCGGGGCGCCGAGAGCACGGGCAAGGTCCCGATAGGTGATCAGATCAGCTTCGGTGGGGTGAAAACGGGACGGCGTGGCATCGTCTGAGAAACGAGACATTATTTATTTTCCTGAAGGAATGAAAACAGGCGCGACATGAGCGCGCCTGTAGATGAAAGAAACGGGTGTGGGTGTGGGTGTGGGCGACGATGGAGAGCGTCAGTCGCAGCGAGGGCTCTCGCCATCCAGCAGTTTGTCGGCCAAGCACAGTATTGAACCCAACCTTCTGGGGCAGGATTTTTCAGCACCAGCGCTGAACCAGAAATGGACAGCGGACATCACATATATCTGGACATGTGAAGGCTGGGTTTATCTGGCTGTGGTGCTGGACCTCTTCTCACGAAGAGTCATCGGCTGGAACCTTGAGGTCCGTATGACCGCAGATCTTGCCACGACAGCGTTACAGCGCGCTATTGCCTTGCGTCAGCCACCACCAGGCTGCATCCATCATGCGGATCGCGGCAGTCAGTATTGTTCAGAGGATTACCGCAAACTCCTTTCTACTCATGGCTTTATCGTGTCCATGAGCAGAAAGGGAAAACTGCTGGGACAATGCTGTCACGGAAAGCTTCTTCAAGACCTTAAAAGCGGAACTCCTGTGGCGGCAAGCCTGGATGACGCGTCAGGACGTCGAGCAGGCCATCACATCCTACATTAATGATTTCTATAATCCGCAGAGGCTGCACTCTGCACTTCAATGGAAAAGCCCTCTGGATTATGAGCGCAACGCCGCTTAACAGATAACCCATGGTCCGGAACTAAACCGCGACACGTCCACTCACTGTTTGCGACATCTGAATTCCGAGAGGCACAAGGTCAGCATCAATCCTAGCCATCAGCCCTCGGTTTACTTGCAGAGCGTGGCCGGAGCATGGCGCGCTGCAAGCCTCTGATGGAAGTCGGCATGAAGTGCTGCAAGTGTAATCTGGCCAAAACGCGCGAGAAGTTGGGCCTTAACATCCGCAAGGACGCCACTCATTGCGTCGTTAACGGCTTCCTCAACAAGGCATTCAGTCTTTTCACTCCGGTTCCCTATGGCGAATAATCTTGGGCCATCAAGAGCCTCGTAGATATCTCGCAGCGTTACCTGATCCAACTGGCATGAAAGCGTCCACCCCCCGCCATGACCTTTCTCGGAGTGCACATATCCATGCTCACGCAGACCACCCATAAGACGTCGCACAACCACGGGGTTAGTGTTAAGGGCGCGAGCCAGGGCTTCTGACGTCATGGGCCCCCCTGCTTCTGCCATATGCAGGAGTACGTGGAGCGCACAGGATAATCTGTTATCTTGTCTCATGTAACTTCTTGTGTTGCTAGAGTGCGATTTCGTCAGTATATCATGAAACTTGAAAAGTGACATGAAAGTGTGTGCGAACACTCTTACTTCGAGGACATGCTGTATGAATTTGCTCGAAATTCTGACAGTCGGCGTCGTGGCGACTGCCGCATCCGATATCTGGCAACAAGCCCAGAAACCATTGACTGGAATTCCTGCAGCCAACTGGCCTGTCACGGGCCGCTGGGTCATAGGGTGGCGCGACGGCAGGATCTCTGATCCAATGATTGGAAAAAGACCCATCCTGAAAGGAGAGGCAGTTGTCGGCTGGGGATTTCATTATCTGATTGGTGCTATTTATGCTGCACTGTATCTCAGTTTTGTGACTGTCATAGCAAAGACAGTCCCCACATTGTTGAATGGTCTGATCTTCGGACTCATTACGCTTTTAGCGCCATTTCTGTTTATGAAACCTGCTCTGGGCGGCGATTTTTTCGGACTTAGGGCTCCCAATCCTGAAAAAGGACTATTTCTCAGCATCAGCGCTCATGCCGTTTTCGGAATTGGCTTGTATTTAGGTGAACTGTTCTACCAAAGTCTTTTTTGAAACTTTATTTATTTAATGAGTGCATTTTTCTATAATTACGAGGACTGAGACCGGTTACTCTGCGGAAGACCTGAGCAAAATGACTTGGGCTTTCGTATCCAGTTTCCAAGGCAATCTCGATAATGGAAAGACTGGTCTTGCGAAGCATTTCTGATGCCTTCTGGACGCGGTGCTGCATGAACCATGCCAGACGGGGTTTGTGCTGTGGTTGCACGAAATGATCGACTGAAATGAAAACGGCTCATTCTACACAGCGCAGCGAGAGCATCCAAATCAAATGGTTCAGCCAGATGTGCTTCCATATGCTCAAGAACTCTGCAAAGTTTCCATGCCGGCAAGAGGGTGGATCTTGGCTTTGTCTCACTCTTGGTGTCAGCATACTGTCTTAGTAGATGAAGTGTGAGACTTTCCAGAAGACCATTTACAAATAAGGGATTTGCAATGGCGGGAGATTGCATTTCAGCTACCAGACCACTCAAAATGCCTGATATAAAAACGTCCTGTCCTCCCGAGACATCCCGTATTCGAATACGTGAGGAGTTCAGATTTAATGACATGCGGCTCGGTTAACAAGCTCAAGTCCAAGATAGACATGCAACACTTCAAAACAAGCGTCGTCCTTGCCCTGCCAACGCATCAGATAGGGTGTGTCCGTCTGCGTGAGGTAAAACGTTCCAGCTCTTGCCTTGCTCTGTTCCCAAGGTCCTGTCAGTTCACGCTCTTCAATATTTGCCTCTCCGCTGATAACCCAGACAAGCAAGGGTTCTGCAACGGCAGGCACAAGAATTTCGTCTTTTTGTAACGGGCGAGAGAAGATCTGGACGTCAACCTCGTTCCAGACATCCCCTTCACTTTGCGCGACTTTCTTCCCGGGGAGAAGTTGCTCCAGTGCCAAATTGGCAGCACGCCGAGAAGGAAGGCAGGGCATCCCCATCTGTTACACTCCCTAATTTCCATGCACGACCATCTATAGCGCAAAATCGCAATAGTTTCAGCAAGAAGCCAAGAGAGATATCTTTTGGCATAATTTACACCTCCTTCGACAAACAAGGCCGATTGAAGGCTCGTTGTATGGAGAAGATTATGAACATTGCAGGAAAAATTGCTCTGGTGACCGGAGCATCCAGTGGCATTGGTGCAGCAACAGCGCGCAAACTTGCTGCAGAAGGAATGACAGTCGGCCTGGCGGCACGTCGTCATGATCGCCTGAATGCGCTTGTGAGTGAGATTACCAAGGCTGGTGGTCGAGCTATTCCTCTGGTGACGGACGTTAGGGTTGGCGCGATCGATATGGACTGGTTAACCGAAAGTACTTGATGTAACGGTGACACATGACTCCACGTGCTCTCAGTTCAGCTTACCTGCTGGCCTTTTGGCCTCTCGTCTTGCTTGCACTGATTGTACGCCTGACATTTGGCGGAATTGCTTCTCCAGCAGCACTGATCGACGATCCACTCAAAACTTTTGCGAAGCTGAGCATTCTTTGCGACGATCAGAGCGCATCGTCTGATCCAGACGGACAGCACCATCGCTCAGCCGCCCCCGATGATGACGGCTTTCTTCTGTCCGAGGCATTGGACCTGCTTGTTGTAAGCATCGTTTTCTGCCTTTTTGTAGGACTGCGTGTTGCTGGCATTCGCCCGGCATGGATGTTCACATCCATCCGGGGTCCGCCAACACCGAAACGGACTTCTCTCTGTCCTCAGGGACCTCCTGCCTGACCTGAATTGAAAGAGCCGCTCACCTGCCATGTAGGTGAGCTTTTTGTGCTGTCTCTTCAGGTTTCCTCATATGTTTCGTACTGCTTATTTTTCACTCCCGTTTTACGGGACAATGATCGCTGGCACCATTTTCTCAGCTACCACTACGTACGCTGCCATCGGTGCGGAGAAGTCCCGCCCTTCTTTGAGCCAACGTGCTCTTCCTAGGCCCAGAACCCGCAAACCTCCCATCAAAACCGAACAGATTCTTGTAACGGGATTAAGCCGATCCTCTGCCCTTACACGTCCGGCAGGCCAGACAACTTATAGTTCCGACAGAGGGAGT
>VNJV01013624.1:9001-25954 GCA_008042635.1 Drosophila nikananu | reverse complement strand
CTTCTGTATGTCTTGGCAGCGGCCCCGCGAAATTAAATTAGAAGATTTGAAAATTTCTCACTCGCGGATATTACTGTTCGTGTTCTTTTATTTTATTTTTAATAATGTTTCCTGAACCAAAACGAACTTCTCCGCTCGACTGCCTTGATCCTATTGCACAGGGGGAGACGCCACGAAACAAGCGGGAACTCTCCCTACCTTTGTCGGCTCCCTTCGGGTCACCGACGACATTTCGCATTCGCCTCTTTCCAGAGGTGAATTCGCCTATCTTATTTCGGACAATACCCATGGATCTCAAAAGCTTTTCGCTGCGCTTATACTCCATAGATGGCGCCAGGGAAGTATCTTCCCCTTGACTTGCATCAGGCGCTACAAAAAATTAAAAATCCTCTATAAAACTTAACAAAAAAATTGGAAAATAAGTTACAATCTAATGCTTTTGAGAAGGAGAAGCAAAAGCATAAGCATAATCATAAGCAGAAGCAGCTGAATGTTAACACACACTCACTGAGTAGAGCAAAGTCCATTAATATGACCAAACCCACTCAGACTCGGAGGAGCAGCTCCTTGGCCCGGACTCCGGACTCCGGACTCCGGATCCTGTTCCTGCTCATGCATATGCATATATCATCGGAAACAGGACTCAGACACAGGGTTTCGCTACATCCTCCAGCCGCATGTTTGTCATATATCATAGAAGCACAGAGATAAATGGTCAGGGAGTACTCCAAATATTAAATATTGATAAGCAGAAATATATAAATGAAGCTAAATCGTAAAACAAATTATAAATACTAATAGATATATATATTATATTATTATATTTGTAATATAATTATTAATAGAATAATATAAATTTAACATATATTATATTATTTGGGGGAAATACGATGATATAATATTCCTACCTCATATAATATTAAAAAATTCATATATATATTATTATAAATATTATTTTAATTTCAAATACATTAAATTTTACCACAGCTGAACCCTCTTATTACATTTTTTTATTATAATTGTACTTTAAACAAACAATTTAATCGATCATATTAGATGATGATTCGACAAAAATATTGCGCTTTATTTTTTTTTTAATATTTTACCGAAAATTTTGATCTATCGAAATTTTCTATATCGAAAAATATCGCCCTTTATATAAAAATTATCCTTCTCAATTTATTTCCTTATTATTTCGATCCTATATCAAACAGAATATCAGTTATTACACACTGGTATATTAACACCTCAAAGTATCGATATATATATAATTTATTGCCTTAAAAATCGATATAATAAATATGTATCGATATTTTCTGGCATGCTTAATCTGATTTAAATCTACATATCTGTAGCTTTCTTACCTATTTTTAGTTTTAATAACTCTTGAAACTAAAATTAAAAAATATATATATTAAGCAGGTGTACTAGGTTTTCTAAATATTTAATATTTGTTTAAGATTTATTGTTTATATATTAAGCAGAAACATATTTTTAATTTTTCTAAATATTAATTATTTATTTATTTAGGATCTAAGAATTTCCCTCACTGCACGAGCGAGCTGTGTGCGTTGTCCAAACAAAACACAAATACAGCAAAATCACAAGCAGGACTCATAAGTGTGCTATGCAAAATAAGGCTTGGGAAGGACCTCTGGTCAGTCAGCGCCAGCGGCGACGCCAGCGTTGACTGCGACTGCGACAGCGACGTCGAAGCTCTCAGTAGCAAAATGAAAAATTACATAAAAAGCAAATTTATACTCACACATGCGTGTGCTGTGTATCTGTGTGCCTGTGCACGTCGAACAACAACAACAACAAAAAGGAATAAAATAAAATAAACGGGACAAAACGCAGGGAAAGTGTAGAAGGAAATCTTCCCTTAACTTTTCATTCCCGATGTTATGTAGTTGACAGACCAGACGCCCCCTTTCGATTTCCGTTTCTTCCTCTGCTTTTTTTTTGTTAGTTGTTACCCCTGCCCGAGCGGGTATTGTAATTTGAATATGCAGTTTGCAAAGCAGTAAGCAGGCGTTACCAGACGAATCGATCTAGACGAGTTTTTTATTATCTCATTTTTGTGGTGCAAACTTGTGGTATATTTGTTATATTTTTCCGTGGCAACTGTAAGTTAGTAAAGTCATAAAAAACGAGTATAGCTTATTGAAATAATCGTTGAAATATTCATTTAAAAAAATCGGGTATACTTAACATATTAAAAAAGTCAGTTTTAATATATCGAAATTCGATACATTATGTAATAACGCATTTAATTATCGGAACAAATATTTAAAAAATGTTAATATCGTATCAAAAATATCTTTTTGTTTGAAATATTTAAAAATGTTGCATTTAATTGTAGAGAGTTAATTAATATTAACGAATAAATATTTACCAAATTTAAATAGTTATTTCATATCAAAAATACCGTAATTTTTTATCGAAAATCTAAAAAATCTGCCATTTAATGACAAAATATATATACGATCTAAAATGTATCTACCATATTGAAAATATTGCAAATGTAATATATTTTTTAAAAATATAGCATTTAAATAAAAAACAATATAATATATAGATATTATCAAAGAATACAGAAAAAACATAGTTATCGAAAAAAAATACAGGAACAATATTATTTTATTTTTGATTTCTAACTGTAATTTTAGAGAACATTTCCATATTTATTTACCACAAAGAAAGTTTAGACTAAGTTGACTTTTAAGCATTTATATCTAAAAATCCGATATATCAAACAGAATATCGATAAATATCGATGTATAAGTATTTCAGGCCTCTGCATCAAATATCTATAGTTTTTGTCATATTTACAATTACCCCTTCTACACCTTCCTGATTCTTGAAGCACCCTATATAGCATCTCCTGTATAATAGATCAAGGCAAGGGCATACAATCGTCAGCTAACCAAATGTACTTTTTTTCAGATTTTTCTTTCTGTTTTCGGTTCTGTTTTTTTTTTTTAAGTAGGAAATTGTGTCCGAGCTGTCCTTGCTATCCTGGCGCTGCCGCTCTCTCTCGCTGCGTCGCTTATCAAATGATTTTCTTTTGTAAACTTTCGCTGGCCGTCAAAGGCGGACAAGGACAAGACAACCCTTTTAGGCTTTCGTTTTTTTCGATTCTGTTTTTTTTGTTTGTCGATGAGCAAGGGGATGCTGGACCAATGCTAATGTCGAGGAATACAAAATAAATAAATAAGAAAGTAAGAAACAAGAATTTCGCCGTGATTTTGCATTTGCAAACTTTAACCCAAATATCCCCACAGCGAGGACTTCGTGTGTGTGTGTGTGGGAACTAAGTCACTGGGTCCTGCTGGGCTTAAAATAGCTGGAAAATGGCTGGAGGAATGGCTGGGGAATGCGGAAAACTACACACAGGACACACACACGCACACACACTCGGGCCATAAATTAAGCATGCAGCCCGCAAAAGTATGCTATGGCTTGCGACTCGGCAAATGCGAATGCGAATGCGCTGAGGCGTGCAAATGCCAAAGTTACCAGAAAACCAGAGTGAAAAAATCTAAGCAAAAATAATGCCAAAGCGAAAACTTTCCCCTGCGCTCAGCAGCATCCCCTTTCCGTGGCTCTCCCCTATTTATCCCTCTGCGGTCGCAGAACTTGGAAACTACTTTGCATAAGACAAAATGCCCCAAAAAACACACACACAGGACACACGCATGACCAAAAGTTAGCCCAACTTGTACATGTATCTATATATATATATATACCTATAACCAACTATAGCCTCCTCCTCCGCCTCCGCCAACCCCCCGTTGCGGACAAACAAGGACTCGCCTTGATTATAAATTTCAACTTAATTACAAAAACAGAATTTAATCCTTTCAAACTGTGTCGCTGACTTGCCTATTATGTACAAACATGCCTCTGTGTGTGGACCACGGACGGTGTGTATGGGTGTGTGTGTGTGTGGGGTGGGTGGCTGTGTGCGGTTACCAACTACAAAGGACGCTTACTAATTTATGGCCAGCAAAACTATCCGCTCCACTATCAAGCGCACAGCAATCGCCCGTGGCGATTACAGCCTCACGCCGCACAGTGGGGAAATGTGACACAAAAGGGGGAATTTAAGGTACACTTTATTTAAATGAAAAATAAAACCTCTTCTTGGTTTTAATAGGAGAACTTTTCTGCATTCAAAACTCGATAACTAATTTTTGGTCATTTTTTATGAAAAAAAAAAATGGGTAAATTTTTGGCTTAAAATCGCGAACTCCTTCAGTGGTTTTTTGATCGTAACTTTGCTTAAACTCAACGGATTTCGGAGTGGTTTGGTTTTTTCTTCTTAGTTTCTCTAGGAGAACTTTTCTGCATTCAAAACTCGATATATATTTTTTTATAAATTTTTGTCAATTTTCACAATGTAACCCCTTTAATTTTTGTAAACAAAAATGGGTACATTTTTGGCTTAAATATTGCGAACTCTTTAATAGTTTTTAGATTGTAACTTGGCTAAAACTCAACGGATTTCGGAGTGGTTTAGTTTTTTATTCTTTGTTTTTAATGGAAAACTATTCTGCATTTAGAACTCGATAACTAATTTTTGGTAATTTTTTATGAAAAAAAATGGGTACATTTTTGGCTCCAAAATCGCGAACTCCTTCAGTACTTGTAACTTGTAACTTGTAACTTGACTTAAACTCAACGGATTTCGGAGTGGTTTGGTTTTTTATTCTTAGTTTTTAATGGAGAACTTTTCTGCATTTAAAACTAGATAACTAATTTTTGGTCATTTTTTATGAAAAAAAAGGGTAAATTTTTGGCTCCAAAATCGCGAACTCCTTAAGTGCTTTTTTGATCGTAACTTGACTTAAACTCAACGGATTTCGGAGTGGTTTGGTTTTTTATTCTTAGTTTTTAATGGAGAACCTTTCTGCATTTAAAACTCGAATTCTATTTTTTTTTTCAAATTTTTTACCATTTAGACGATGTAACCCCTTAATTTTTTTTTTGAAAAAAAAGGGTATTTTGATTTTACTTTAATTAGCTGGCTTTTGGGCAAGAAGAAATGCACCAATAACCGCTCCCAACCACAGTGCTGGATGTATTAACTGAATAACATGGTCCTGGTAACTGGCAACTACTGGCGCCCGAGTTTGCTTACCTAAACACACACACTCACACCCGAAAGGACGAATATGCATACGAGTGTAGGTGTGATTGTGTGTGTGTGCATAGTTTACAATTGAGAATCTCAAGTCGAGTGTGGCGGCATACAATCGGGCTTCCCTGTCCCTGGCTCCGGCTTTGGATATATTTTTGCTGTGTTTATGTATGTAGTTGGGGGGGCTGGGAAATTGGCCACCCACCCACCTGCCGCCATTCACATATACATATGTACAAACACACACACACAGAGTCAGGTGGGGGAGGGGGGCACATGGCTAAACCAATTTCCAGAGAACATTTTAAATTTCCGAAGAATTGCGAATGCCAAAACCATCCCCGCACACACACACATGGCCAGCAAAGTTAACTTACAATAAAAGCCATTGCCCCGGACTTCCCCCCATCCTTGGCCTTATCCCTGCGTTGTATGTAAAGTGCGTAAGTTGTGTGTCCTTAGTCCAGGTTTTCCTGCGGGTTGGGGGTTACTTTTGCACTATTTTACATACGTAATGCGGACTTCATGGGTCCAGAGCTCATAAGCGCCGTCGGCCGAGGCTTTTGGAAATTAGCGTGGCCTCCAGAGCCAGGAGCAGGGAGCCGGTAGCCGGGAGCTGAGAGTCCAGGAGCTTCCTGGCTTAAGGAATCAGCAGCCAAGCGAATTCCGGGGGATGCATGCCTCCTTGTGTGTTGTGTGTGCTTCTAGCCTGGGGCCTGGGCATAGCAATCAACTGGGAATTGCCCAGAGTTGGTTCTCGCAGGACATGATATGATTTTAAAGGCCACATGTATGACAAGGAAATAGTCACAGCTTTCAAATAAATACACATATCTACAGAGAGGTTATGAATGAATGAAGCAGCTATGTGCTATAGTAGTCCAATCTTAATCAAATTATAACCGAAATTGTAGAATAATACAGAAAAACAACTGACGGAGTTCGCGATTTTTAAGCCAAAAATGTACCCTTTTTTCCAAAAAATTTACCAAAAAATAGAAATTGAGTTTTAAATGCAGAAAAGTTATCCATTAAAAACTAAGAAGAAAAAACCAAACCACTCCGAAATCAGTTGGGTTTAAGCCAATTTATGATCAAAAAACCATTTAAAATGTCCGCTATTTTTAAGCCAAAAATGGGCTCATTTTTTTCAAGAAAATTGTAAGGTGTTCCATCGTCAAAATTTTGAAAATTTCACCAAAAATTAGTTATGGAGTTTTGAATGCAGAAAAGTTCTCCATTATAAATTATGAAGAAAAAACCAAACCAGACTGCAATCGGTTGAGTTTAGGCCAAGTTATGATCAAAAAACCATTTAAGGTGTCCGCGATTTTAAGCCAAAAATATACCCATTTTTTTGAAGACTAAAATTTACCAAAAATTAGTAATCGAGTTCTGAATGCAGAAAAGTTCTCCATTAAAAATTATGAAGAAAAAACCAAACCGGGCTGAAATCGGTCGAGTTTAGGCCAAGTTATGACCAAAAACCCCTTTGAGGTGTCACCCATTTTTAATCAAAAAATGTATAAATTAAAATATGAATAAAAATTCTATTAAACTAAAGCCAAGCAATTCTTGACATTATTCTTAATTAAATATAAATATCATATAATCTGTATATTTAAAAGCTTCTCTTATTTATGAACTAAATGAAATCAATTTCTAATACCTTTAGCTGGAGTTCTCTATTACTTTCATATCCTAATATAGCATAAGTACTACAATATCCTTTAAAATGCATTTTAGCCAGCACTTTCACTTGGCTAATTTTCCTAAAAATATGAAATGCACTTGAAGGCATTGATAGTTTTAATCCTTGATTGACACTGAAACTCTTAAGGAGGCATACATACATATGTTCAGAAAATGTACTCCCCGAGGAGCACTTTTTGTGAGCAAAAGACTGTTTTTGAAGTCCGATCAGAAATCGCTCGCACTGAAAACGGCCGAAATGTTTTTCAATTTCCCAAATGTATTCCAAACTCTATGCTCACTCCCCTCCCCCACTCACCCAGTCACCCACTCGATGGCCAGAACTTTGATCTCTGTATTATTCAATATATTGAAATTTGAAGCGTTGATGTCTGGCGTGTATTGGCCGGGAATTGCCAGCAGCTGCCGGCGAAGGCGATGGCGATGGCGAAGGACATTCAATGACTTGTGACTGACGCGCGACGTGTGGAGGGGGTCCTTGATTGCGACGGGGTGTGAGTTCGACCATGCCACACACACACACGCACACACCAAGACACACATGAATTTTTTACAGAGCCAGAGTCCTGGCAGCTTTCTCGTTTCCTGTTTTCGCATTTCGCTTTCTATTTTTTTTTTGCATTTTTTACTGGACGTCAGGACTTACGTGCGATTACGTTCTTTAGCTTTTGCCACATGTGTGGCACGCGTCTCTCTCTCTCTGTGTGTGTGTGTGTGTGGGAGTGGGAGTGTGGGTTGCTACCCCCATTTGACTTTCACTTTCGTCTGGACTCGCATTTGCCCCTTTTCCTGTGCGTGCTTCCCCCACTCGCTTTCCACTTTCACCGACGTTGCCCGCTGGCCAAAATACAAAATACAAAAAAAAGAAACCTACAGAAATAAGGCCTCGACCATGAAATACCTGGTGATTCTGGGTATTTCCTGTAAATTATACTGGAGGGGATAACTAATATAATATGCTATTTACAAAGAATGCTATTAAAAGAGAAAAGTACAATTTTAGAAAATGATGAAAAGACCTTCTTCTTGTAACAAATGTACGTGTGGCATTGTGGTTTCTTTCCAAAAACATATTTAAGTATTTGTTTTAAATATTTTACAAAGAGTTTCTGTTTTCGCATACATATTTTGAAGTATATCTCTTAGACATCTTTTAAGTAAACGTTCATTATGAGTACCATATAAGAAATGAATGAAAAAACCTTCTTCTTGTCTTAAATGTGTGTTTTCTACCTTAAAAATCGAAAGGTATTTTTTTTTGTTGTGTTACTCCTTATGGAGTTCCCCTAGAATATACCCTCTCGGACTTCAAAATAAATCCTGGGTATAAGAAGCAAATGCGAAACGTTTGTCTGTCTCTCTATTTTGTTTATTTGACAACATTTGTGTGTGTGTGTGTGTGGGTGTGTGTATAAGTGTGTGTGTGTTATTTATGCGGACATGTGAGCCTGTATGTTGGCCTTTAAATTTTTCATTCACTTCTCCGCCCACTTTCACTTTCTTGCCATTCCTTTTTTTTTGTTTTTTGAGCTCAATCGAAGACAGTTTCCCGGAATTCAATGTCAGGCTTCGGTGCTCACTTCGGGCTAATTAAGGGAAATAGAAGCCCAGTATAACCCCTTCTTCTTACCCCAAAAAAACGGGAGACCAAGACCCTTTGCGATCTACTGTACTTTTATGTACTCTTCCTGGGCATTTCTCGCGTTGCGCATTAGCCGAAAATGACATTGAAATATTACGAAATTTAAAAACCATTAGAACCAGACCCTCCCCCGCCCCCGCTGCCAATCACTCTGTCTCTCTTATGTACATACCTCTCCTCCTTTACATATCTATCCTTTTCCAAAGAAGAGCCTCGGAGTCTCAGAGCACCAAAAATTGCGCGCGAATCAAATAATACTGGTGGGGGGAAGGGGGTCCAAAAAACAAAACAAAAAAAATCTAGAAAAAAAAACGAATAAATAAATAAAGAAAAATCAACCACTTTTCCACTTTTCGTTGGTTGGTCCTTGGTCCTGCTCCAAAAACTGGACCTGAGCCAGGACGGGGGCACGGGGGGGCCGTACTACCAATTTGCTAGTGACCATAATCAACCCCTTTTTTATTTCATTTTTTTTCGTACTATATTTGGCCAGGGTTTTTCTCAACTCAAAAAAAAAAAAACTCAACAAAATACAACAAAAAAGTGCGTAAGAAAAGAAGGATGCGTAAGGAGGGAGAGTGGGAGGAGGAGCAGTGCCGCAGGAGCGTCCATTGCCAAGGGGGGCCAATTAAGAGTTTAATTAATATAACTAAATTTACAATTGTAATTATGAATTTAAATATATATACAAAAAAAGGAATAATTAAACAATTTATAAATGCCTATTCTTCATAACTAAATATATCTTATGTAGTGCAGCCAAGGATCTTGTTTTTGGCCTACTTAAGAAGATGAAGATAATTATTTAATATTGATTTAAATTTTTTCGGTTCCTCCTAATACAAACGATAATTAATTTATGTAAATACAGTTTTTCTAATATTCTATCGCTTATTTAATAATTATATTGATCGATATTTCATCGATTTTAACGTTAAAGGCAAAAATATTAATATTATAGGGGTTAATGCGATAGAATTGATATTTTAAATATCGAATGTTTACATCAAATATTACGATACTTCCAAAACATTATTAAGCTCTGTATATATGTTTATAATATTGATATTTTAAAGTTAAAACTGATATTTTTCAATGCCATATCGATAATTTCAAATTAACCATATTTTTAAGAGGATATTAGGAGCTGTATATTTATTGATTTAGTTATCAATATATTTAGCAAAGCAACATCGTAATATCTAGGATTACCTTTTTTTTGATAAGATATTATGACCTGTAAAGTTATCGATATATTTATAGCTATATTTAACAATGCCATATCAATACTTCTAAATTTATAAACATTTTAATAAGATACACATAAGAAGCTTTAATTTGATCGATATATTTATAGATATATTTAGCAAAGCAATATCGTAATTTTGAAAATGACCATATTTTGTATAAAATATGTATTAGGAGCTGTAATTTCTATATATATTTTCTAAAACTTTCCTTCTCGATACACCATACCACTCATTAAAGTCAAGATCCTGGATGATATGTTATTATTACAGTTGGTTTGCCTGATCACACTCGTTATCCTTCTGCAAGCGCAATGCTGCCTTCAGCCCCCCGTCCGCCTGCGCACGTGGCATCCATCAAAAGACTGTGTCCTTAGTCCTTCGACCTGCGTCCTGCGACCTGCCCTCTGCGTGCTTCCTCCCATTAGAGTCCTCCGCTGCCGCTGTCCTCGCCCTGCACTCTCATGCATATTCAAATGATGCCCGGCACAAGGAATCACAGCAACGAAAATCAAGCCTACGCACTTAAGGGCAGCGCCACACCTCCCCCACCCAAGACCTATTTTTCCAACCCCCCCACTACCAACTACGTCCCCGTCCCCCCTTCAAATCCTTACAGGACATAAAGCGCGACAAAAAAAAAGAAAAGAAAAGAAGGAAAAGCGAGAAAAAGAGACGCGAAGAAAAATTAAAATACGCACAAAGTTTTGACAGCTGAATTGGCATAATGATGGGGTTAGTGACGTCCAGGGGCGGGGGCAGGCTCAAAAGGGGGTGTCATGGCTTCCTTTTTTCGGCCAAAGGCTCACCGCAGTGTCGCCATCTCGCTTTGACCACAGCACAGGCGTTGGCCTCCGCACTCCTTCAACGCTTTTCTTTCTTTTTTCGCCGCTTTTCCGTTTTTCGGTTCTTGGGCATCGAGCGCCATCATCGTTAATTTTATCTACGCAAATGCAAAATAATTACTTTACTTTTTCTTTGGTTTCTCCAGGGCAGGCGGTGTGCCCATCCCCCAATTACCCCTTTTTGGGACAACGGCTGTCGAAATTTATGTACTTTGCTTTCAAATATTTTTTTTCTACGCTTTTGGGTTCGTTTTGCTTCTTTTTTTTTTGTATTGAAAAGCATTTTAAATTCAGCGCCAGATGTCCTGTCCGGATACACTGGGGGGAAATGAGAGGTGCTAATGGGTGGAAACCTTATAAAAATAGCTATACAAATATAAAGTTTGTAAAGCCCAAAGATGATGGCGATCTTTAGGTGGTTTTAATTTAATTTTGAGCCTAAAATGTCTTGTATTGTGCTTCGATTAAACTTTATATACATTTTTTTTTTCAAAATGTAATTTTATATATGTATTGTACAATTGAAATTGTAATTATTATTCTGTAGTGTAGCCCCGTTGCCTTTATCATTTTTCTTTGTCCGCCGTTTTCTTTTTCCGCCGCTTCTTTGCAGCTTTTCCTCCTCGATTCCCGCCTCGATTTTTTCGTTTCGTTTTCTGTGTTTTTTAATTAAACAAAAGGGTTAAAAAGTTTTGCCAGCGGACAACGACGACGACGACGACGAGAGAAATCTATGCGGACAGAGGCCAAAAAACGCGCTGCAAAGGGGTTGTGGAAAGGGCATTGGAAAAAAAGGCGAAAAAGTGAAAGGAGTGAAATGGGGGTAAAATCAAATTTTTGCCCTCAACCAGTGCCGCCTGCCGCTCCGCTCATCTATACACTTTTCCGTCTCTCGGTTTCTATTTAGTTTTCATTTATTTTTAAAAGGAAAATTTTAATAACCAAGGGTTGGCGATGGGGTTAGGGGCTGGGGGTTGATCTAGCTCACAAAGAAATTACATTAATGTAATTTTTTGTTCTCCCTCTTTATGTGTATATATATCGAGGTATATATATCCATAGTATATATTTATATAAATACTTTTTCTTTTGGAGCACTTTTCCTGGGTGTTGGGGGTTGGGGGTTGAAGTGACCTACCCCTTCCGGTCCATCCATGTGTTTATCTCTTGGATTTCCACTCGAATTGTTAAATGCAAAAAACGTTAGGCAAATGGCATACATTTTTCATTACATTAATTAGGCTTTGATGTGAAAATAGTTAATATATATATATTTATATAGAGTGTGGAAGGGAGGAGCCTTAGGGTCCGCTTGAATGGGAAACCCTTGGGGTGTCAACTTTTCGGGGGCTTAATAAGTTGCTGCCTGTTTTTTGTTTTCCTTGGAAAATAATCCCCTAAAAACGTTGGTTTTTTCAATCAAAAAGAAAATTAAGTGTGTTGGAATTATAAAACCCCACAAAAGGTTTAGTAAAATGTTGCGAATAGTGGCTGTAGTTTATATTATTTTCATGTATCACTCAATGTGGTTAGACATTCTATTCTATTCTGTTCTATTCTAAGGAAAATTAAGGTTATTCAATGAATTTAAGTATTTCTTATGTAGCTTTTACTTAAATACATGTTTTAAGCCTACAAATCTTTAAAAATTAAAGAAGGTGTGATGTTATTTTTGCGAGAGGCATTTACACTTAAAGAAAAGTAAGATGTTTTAAGCTAGTTCAACTATGTGGATTGTTCTCATAACCTAAATATATTTAAACTCGGTGAATTATATGTTTAATAATCAATAAAAATTACTGCACATGTTATGTTATTTTTGTAAAACGCATTTACATTCCAATTAATACTTTTCATATTTTCCCTCAAGAAAATGACGAGATTTCAATGCATTTAAAATTTCCTAAATGGACTTAAATTAAATACATTTAATTTAATTGTTTTGTGTGTCTAAAAATCATTAAAAATTTATAGAAACATTATGTACGTTTTTTAGACGCATTTACATTTCACAATTTCCTTTTCATAATTTTTCCGGAAGAAAAGGTAGGCTTTTCAATAAGTTTAAATAATTCCCATGTAACCTTTATTTTAATATATTTAAATGTAGATTTTTATGTCTTAAAATCATTTCAAAAAAATTTTCAGGCATACATTTACATTTCATATTTTTTTCGAAGAAAATGTCGGGTTTTCAATTTATTTTAATATTTCTGACGTAGGCAACATTAATATTTATTTAAATATATTTAAATGAGGTTTTTTACATCCAAAAATCATTAAAAGTTACAGGAAATGCTATGTTATTTTTTGTACAAATGCATTTACATTTGAATTGAACCCCTTTTTTGGTGTGAAAATGCCATTTCAACCCCTTTTCCTATCAGCAGTGATTATATTATGATTCAAACAGATTTCCCAAGGATCTTTATTCCCATAAAAAGTCCTTATTTACTTACAATATTCTTTAAAAATAACTTTTAATATCTTTAACCTTTTGTAATATAATTTTAACAAGTATAATTGCATTGCCAGCCTTGGTTAAGGAATTTAATAGTCCAAGGGGGGCCTTAACTCACTGGAAGCTCGAGTAAGGGGGCCTCCCCAGGCCCAGTTTTTGGGTCCCCAGACAGATCCCTGGACTCGTTAGTGGCAGTAGCAACAAGTTTCAGCCTTGGCCGGAATTTAAACTCACATGAAGTCGCATTTATTTCTATTCAATTTGATAATAACCCCAAGCAGCGGGATCCGGGATCCTGGTGGCGGAGCAGCTGTTCGGGCTGGCCACAGTGGAGCGTTTAGAGTGGACCCAATGTATCAACGGCTGCTCCAGGCTCCTGGCTGCTGGCCCCCTCCTAGCCTCAAAGGAAAACTCATTTCCCCCCCGCATTTTCTTACACTTTTCCTCGTTTCTTTTTGTTGCCCTCTTTGGAGGCTAAGGCCAACCAAAGGGAAAGTGAAAAAGTGGTAAGGTCCTGGGTAGAGCGAATACCCCCATGAGTTTATAACTTAAAAATTCAAAGCACGAACAAAGTTCTAATTTAAACACCCGAAAAAAGCCCAGGACCAAGGACCAGGCAAGAGGAAAAAAAAAGAAAAACCAAGCGAGAAAAGCGAATACATGTCGAGTGAAAAAAAAGAAAGAAAACCCCAAAGAACCAAGAACGAGGTAGAGGGAAAAATTTCCGTCTTCGGACATAAAGTGCACGCTCCAAGGCGAGTAAATAAAAAGCGAAAGCGAAAGCTCAGGAGGCAGGACTCGGGGTCCTTTCATTCCTTCTGTTTTCTTATATTTTTTTTCTTCGTTTTTTTTTTCTTGCAGATGGACGCAAGTAAAGGGGTGGCACTAGTGGCAAACAAAAAAATACCAGAGGTGGCGATGAAAATTGTAAAACGCCAAAGTTGAGATACTCTTGCCAAGAGAATTTTAAAGGGATAGCAGGGATTGGTAAAGATCATCAAAAAGGAACAGAAAATATTATATATTATTAGTATTATCCCATATTTACTTTATTCAGCATATTCACCATGATTCGGAAGAATATTCACCATATTCGCCATGATTTAGATTAAATTTCACCATATTCACCTTTAGGATGTCCGCGATCTTAGACCAAAAATGTACCCATCGTCAAAATTGTCAAAAATTGACAAAAAATTAAAAAACCAAACCGGACTGAAATCGCTTGAGTTTAAGTCAAGTTATGATCAAAAAACCCTTTGAGGTGTCCGCGATTTTAAACAAAAAATTTACCCATTTTTTTCAAAGGGGTTACATCATCAAAATTGTCAAAAATTTACCAAAAATTAGTTATCGAGTTGAATGCAGTTCTCCTTTAAAAAATAAGAATAAAAAACCAAACCACGCCGAAATCGGTCTAGCCAAGTTATGATCAAAAAACCCTTTAAGGTGTTCTCGATTTTTAAGCCAAAACTGTACCCTACTTTATAGGGTCGGAAATGTCTCCTTCACTGCGTTGCAAACTTCTGACTAAAATTATAATCCCTGAAAGGATATAAACAGAGGGTATAGGAAGGGACAAGCGAAACTGGGGCTGCTTTCTTGGTACGAGAACTTGGCAATACGGTCAAGCTGGCCAACTGAAAGGCCCGTGAAAAATTCCCTGCCGAAGAAGAGATCTTGCAACGTCTGCCTGGATCTTCTCCGTCCAATGTCCTGGCGCCGCGTGCTCACGGAATTCCTTTCCATTAATGGGATTGATTATCTTAATGGCCTCTCAATCTCGCTTTATCCAGGACCAACACCCCCTGTGTACACCCTTTTTTCCTTTCGCTTTTTTCCCAACTTATTCGTTATTATTCTCTCTTTTTTTTTGCGTCTCACTTTGCATTTTGAATTTATATAAATGCCAATTTTCATTTACCCAGTTTGCTGGCTGGACCAAGAGACGAACCAACCCTTCTTCCCAGGACAAAGACGGGACTTTTGGCCTTATGTACTGGACGGACCCTCACTTTGGGGCCCTTTTTCCCCTTTGTTCTCACTCTTTTGCAACCAACTTTCTTGGCAGTCGCGAGGCAAAGGTGGGTGTCCAGAGCGAGAGGTCGGCAATTATGTTTAATTGGACCTGGTGGGCCCTTCACTCTCAATATTTTGGGCTCAAGTACTTAGCCCAGTTAAGGGATCCTCCAGATGGATGCGTTTCTCTAAGTCAATAAGGGTCCCCTCCCCCACTCTAGCTCTCCCTCTGCTGCTTGTTATAAACTCTTGTCAAAGGTCTTAGCTGGGCATTTGTTTCAATTGAATTCATTTTGTTTAAAAATATAAAGTAAAGGTTATTAATAAACTGGTTACCAAATGGGAAATGGATTAAATAGATTATAAAGGAAAATTTTCAAGGAACTAGGTGTGATGTGTCTTGCATTTTGGATTGAATTGGTAAAGAAAACCAATTTTTACAAGGAGTTCTTTATTATACTTACCTTCTACAGGTATTTTCAATTATTTGTGATATAATTCAATGAAATGTTCAGTTAGTATATTATTATTAAATTCTCCAGCTTTATAAAGCTTTAAAATAATATTTTTGAAATAATTTAAAATATGTATTACTAAAATATTCTTTATTATTATGGCTACATACTTAGTGAAGTTAAGCATTTTATGGTTTATTTAAATATTGAACATCATATAAATATTATAGGAAAAACAGGAAAGGAAGCTAACTTCGGCATGCCGAAGTTTAAATACCCTTGCAGTAAGTAAGAAGAAAAAGAAAAACCTTCAGACTTTTTCGTTTTCTCGGGTACTGACATAAGGTAAATGTTGCGAAAGAAAAATGTTGCGAACGAATTTAATTAATTTATATATATATTCCTATGGCTGCTATATGATATAGTGGTCCGATTTGAATAAAATTAAAACCGAAATTCTGGAATAATACAAAGTGTCTCAAATTTTATGAAAATATGTGGAAAATTGGATTAGTTAGATTTTTTCCTCAAAATTTTCTGATCGGTCCTATGACAGCTTTATGATATAGTTGTCCGATTTTGATCAAATTAAAATCGAAATTCAAGAATAATACAAAATGGCCATATCTCAAATTTTATTCAAATATTGTAAAAATTGGCTAAGTTATAATTTTTTTCATTAAAATTTACCGATCTTTCCTATATAGCTATATGATATAGTCGGCCGATCCGGCTCGTTCCGACATATATAGCAGTGAGAGCATATAGGAGCATAACTGCTCCAGCATAACTGTTTCATCCAGATAGCTTTAAAACTGAGGGACTAGTTTGCGTAGAAACGGACAGACGGACAGACGGACATGGCTAGATCGACTCGGCTGTTCATGCTGATCAAGAATATATATACTTTATAGGGTCGGAATTGCCTCCTTCACTGCGTTGCAAACTTCTGACTAAAATTATAATACCCTGCCAGGGTATAATAACAGGCACAAACTCTCTAACCTCAAAATAAAATTCCCAGTTCCTGGAAAAAGGTAAAAAATATCTGCTATGACTACAGTAAAAATTTTTAAATATTTGTTCCTAGAATATATACGTTTTTCATTGAGATATTTTAGCACTTTATGGCCTTGTTCTTTTAATTTATTATTTATAAACTCACTCTCTCTCTAAATGTGAAATTATCTTCTTTGGCAATAGAAAAAGTTTGTAAGCGATTGCTGGGGACATGGCAATGTAACATAATGTAACGTAATGCAATGTAATGTGATGTAATGAATGGCAAAGTTGAGCATTTTATTTTAACAGTTATGGCCGAACAACGAGCAATCAAAGGAGCTGCGGTAGTAGCAAACTCAGGACCAAAAACAGGAGTAGCAACAGCAGCAGCAATGACAATCAAAGTGCGAACATTTTGGGGGGGGG
>VNJV01013611.1:0-15498 GCA_008042635.1 Drosophila nikananu | reverse complement strand
TATTTCTCGTTTTGTTGTAATTTTTGTGTGGCTTTTAAATTTAGATTTGCCGGTCTTTTGTTATTTCTGTTTTGCCTATGAAAGAAATTGAGTTTTTAATACCACACAACGCTCGTGATTTGAACGTTTTGTTTAATGCCTAACTAGTTTTCAGCCAACGCTAAAAATTGAGTTCTAAATGGCAAAAAACAGCAACAGAAAATCTACAAAACGCCCACGAAAGTCGCCCACTCAGCCAAACAAGAACAAACGTAAACGACAACGCACACGCACTTCTCGAGATAACAAATTGTAGAAAAAAAAAACTATATAACGAAACTTGCGTACTTAATCAAATAAGCCAAATAACAATCGCTGTTGGCCAAAAAGTGCTTTCAATTTCACGTGCGAGTTTTCACGACAACCTTCCCGTTTCAGAGCAACCTCTGGGGATTGTGACCGAACGCGTTGCTTTTCGAATGAACACTGAGTATTCTGAAACCTGAAAGACTTAAGTGAAGCCAAGCAGCGGGTGCTGCTATTAAGGCTGCCACTTTAGCTTTTTTCCCCTAATATTTGGAATTTTTAGAAATTCAGATGCGGGAATAAATAAAAATATAATATTTTAAAGCTATTTTCCGCTTTTGTTTTAAGTTGCCATCATTGCTCAATTTGTATCTATATTTTTGATTTAATTCTCGGCAATTAGCGTATTATTTGTTTTGTTTGAACATTAAGAAATGAATGAAACCGAAAATAGGAAATTATACCAAAAATATTATCCTTTTAATAGAAAATTCTATTTTTGAAAGTTTGGGTACTTCTTTAGAAAAAGTGAAAATTAAAATTAAAATTAATAAAAAATTTATACTAACTAGCACTATTTCGATATAAATGTTTAATTAAAACAAGTTTATAAATCTTAAAAAAAAAGCATAAATTTTATAAATATAAATTTTACAATGGCACACTGATACTGAAATTTCTTAGGTCTACACCTGCAAAATTATTTCTTTAATTAAATTATAAAATAAAAGAAAATATGTATTGTATAATTCTGTGAAATTAAAAAGGATACAAAAAATTTAACAAGAACAAATTCGTGGCGTAGCCCTGTCTGAGAAATTCACCATGTCAGTAAATTCTTTTCTATACTTTTTTCTCTTTTCTTTACTGTAGGTTTTTAATTTTTAATTTTAATTTTTTCTATTTATTTCGAGTCAAAAACAGCTCAAAAAGTAGCACCACTGCCGCGGCCGCCGGGCGAGCCGATTGAATTGCCGGTTGCAAGTTTCGGTTGGATCAGCTGTTAAGACCCACATCCCAAACATGTTGCCAGCGGTTGTCACAACCTTGTTATCAGTTTGATGGAACTTGGAAATGTTCGAAACGACCAATTAATCGCTGTCTAAGAATTAAAAAAATACATATATATGTTAAAGCATTACCTTTTTGTGGAAATAATATTTTAATTTCTTCTTAATCCATAAAATGTTGTCTATAAATTTTTTTATTTGCCTGGTGTTTTGGCTTAATGACTATACTACTCTGAAACAACAACCTTGAGTCAATACTATATTCCAGAACAAAATTACATATATTTAAATGCCCAAATACTTAAAAATACCTATAAAACAAAATATTAATCTTGCTTAATAATCCATGTGCGGATGAGTCAGATATAGGACCATCCGTAGTTGTAAGCAAATTATCTAAACAACTGTTTCCTCCCATATTTTTTACCAATGGTGACACAGCCACAGAATATCAATGACTTAAAATCCGAAAGCCCGGAGTGACTCAAGCTAAACTGTAAATTATAGAGTCGGAAATAACCAGAGGATGACAGCAAGCTTTCCGTTTAGATACAGTTTTCAGGGGATACCAGCCATGTCCTGTTCCTTTCCCAAACACTTAAGTGGTTCATCAATAACCTGACTGCACTGCCCTCAACGAAGCAATAAATAATTCAGAGTTAGTCGAGAAACCAATAAAAAAAGACCAGCCATATCCTGGCCTTAATTTGTCCGAAGGTTTTTAGGTGTAGTCCGAAAAAGCTTCATAATTCATGCCCGAGGGCAGAGCCAATTAATTAATAAAAAAAATTATGGAATAGAAAGCGAAAAACTAAAACGGAAACGCAAAACCCCGCTGAGTTATGCTTGCCCGCCTTTGAAATGTCCTTGCAATCCTTTTTCGAAGACCCCAAAGCCGACCTAAATTCCAGACTGGCCATTCGCTGTTTGTTGTGTGGGCCACGAAAATGCAAATTCTCCAGGTCCTGGAGCTTGGGCTGCTCCAGTTTAACGCTCCGCGTGGGAGTTGTCCCTATTGATTTAATTCCGGCCATCCGCCAGTGACGCAATTCTCATGGAGTTGAACGCTCGACCGACAAATAGTTATCCTGAGCCAGACCCAAGGGGTTGTTTTTGGCCACGTTTTGGCGTTCTCGGCGGCGGCTTCAGCGGTGGCCCCTGGCAGCCAGCCGACTATATGGGAATTTCTGGCGGTGGAGGCGCCACGATGACTGCGCATAGTTTTATGGTATCGGGTTTTTATGTGAGTTTTCCACGTTGTCATTGTAGCTACGTAGTTTGGTAATTGATATGAGTTTGGGTATCTGTTTATATATTTCCACTGCAGCTGGATGTCATGACCTAGACAATTTTCGGTCTGCCTAGATTTCTATCTCCGGGAAGGTCAATGTGGCGTATACTTAACGAGTAATGTGAGAGCAATTTTGGGTCTCATTAGTATACACTTACAGGATAAAACTAATGTATCATTAATTTGTTACCTTAAATATTAGAACAAAATGACTGGTTATATTTTAGAACAAATTATTCCAGCGTGTTTCTACAATTTTAACAATCACTTAATACAGGTTTCAATCTTATTTAATTACTTTCACTGCAACAATGACTAATAATATTATTTTACCAAAAGGGAATGAGAAATTACCAAAAGATGACATTGGCAATGAGTCAAATTCAAGTGCTGGAAAGACCCCAGAAACTGACCTGAAGCTGAGCGTTTCAATTTGGCCAGCTGGCTAATATTAGTCAACAACTACACAAAGTTTAGTCAACAAACAAACAAAACCGAGTTTGTCACCCAAACATAAATACCCGGACTCCAGTTTATTAGCTTTTCGGACACGAAGCGGAAAGGGATGGAAGTGGAGTTGCAAGGTTGAAGTGTGAATGATGCAGCCTACGAGGTGCCTTATTTTCTGACTTTGAATCATTTTCTAGCGGTATACGCAGTTAAAATATTGTCTATATATATTTTTAGCGAGATATTCGCAAACAAATATCGTTCATCAACGCCAACTGAGTCAACAATGAGGTAATTTTCCCGGAGGCTACTTATATTTCATGTTGCTTTTATTATCTTTAAAATAGATAACAAAATGTAGTACTTACATGGAGATATTTTTAAAAATATGGCCTTTTTTATTATTTAAGGAGAAAAGGGATTGATTTATTTTATATAATATTATAAGTATAAGTTATTCATAATATTAGAAATAACTATATTAGAGATTTTATTAATCAGATTAATACAATATTTTTATAAAATTTTATTAAATTAAAAGTATCTACTCACCGCTTTTAAGCCAAAAAAATGTCAGCTCTTTTTTTGTTCAGGCCTGGAGCTGACTCTACTTATATACATACATATATACATGTGTATATATCGCTGAACATGGAAAATCGCTTGTGTTAACAAGTGCGATATGCTCTTGAAGCCGTCCTCTCTGTCCGAGATAAAAACAATTGGCATTCATTGTCCCACCGGGTGACCCACTGGCGCAGTTAATCAGCATTTGTTGAAGATGAGGAGCACTTTGCCACTCCACTTGGTGGGAGTGGGAACATGCTGCACTTCCTCAATTCCCCTAAACAAACATGGCCAATTGTGGCTATAAAAGTGGCAAAAATATCGCTATTGATAAAAGCCACTCATCTCTCGAGTGTGCTTCTTGAGCATCAACTTATTGTTGCGAATTCCTCAATTAATTTTGATTGCCTTTCCAGGGAATAACTTTAGAGGAGAGCAGTAATTTTGTCACCAGAAGATTGCCTAATTTTTATTGATCGTTAGTTTTTAAGTATTAATTGCAGATGATGAACGAAATTTGCATGCTGGAATACCCTTATAAAGGGGAGTTGATGGGTTCCGGAAGTATCTTAGCTGGAATATAGAAATAAAATAGTTACTTTTGATTTGAATATCATTATGCTACAGATAGTATGTATTTATTTATTTATACAAAAATATAAAAGGACTTTATTTCTAATAAAATCCATCATAGCTTTGCCAAAAATGCGTTCATTTCAATTTGGAAAACTTTCCAGTGCTAGTTTTTACCAGATCTAGGGTCCTGCAAATTGATCCTACGAACTTAAAAAAATTTATTTTTTACGAATTTTTTTTAAATTTTGACGATGTAACCAATTAAAATACCTTATAAATACCCTGCAAGGGAATAATAAGTAAAGAAAGTAAGGAAGAAAGGAAAAAATAATTAATGAAATAAAAAAAGGACTGTAGCAACATTTGCCTTTTTAGTGTGTTGCACATGTTTTCCTGAATATCTGGCAGCACTGGAGCTGACGACAGAAAAGTCTGGCAACGCTGGTAAAAATCCGAACCGCTTGGCAGTTTTTTTCGGAAGTCAGCTGCGTTGAAATATCGATAAAAATTATATCGATATACACAGTTCCCTGATTAGGGGCATTCCCCCCAGACTTAACGTCTTTCTTTTGACGTTCTAGGGAGAATTAAAGGGGGCGGGCGAGTTTCTATGGTTTTTTAAATCCTGTATTAATAAAAAGTTTAAAAGGAAAACTCTAAAATTAAAATATGACAAAAACGTCCAGAATATAAATCCCCAAGACATGGCAAAATATGACAAAGAATATATTGCATATGCTTTTTTACGTATAAGACAAACGTTATTAAACAGAAAAGTTATTTACAAACTAGACCAGAAAATATTTACAAACTATTTGTAAGCAAAGAAGTGTACAAAACCGAGTTTTCGGATGATGTTATCGAGGCTGTAACTAAAAATTACACCTCAATTTCTAAAAATGTATGTCTAATATGAAACAACATCTAACTTGTTTTATTTTTCTCAACATATTTCAAATTTACAATATTATGTTTTTTCTTTACATATTTGAAATTAATTGATTGTAGACTCCCCTTGAGATTTTTTAGGAGGGAAGTCAAATTTTCATCTGGCAACACTGGCGATATAAAACGCGACGGTCACACCAACCACGAGATAAATATTCTTCAATAAATAAGTAAATAAATAAATATTGACGGCTAGGCAAAGAAATCAATGGACAGCAGCAAGGACCTCTCTGATGAGCTGATCAGCCGCCTCAACGATGGCGGGGCTCTGGGTAAGCCGGCATATGGAATTCCCAATTGGGGACGCACCTGTTGTAACTTTGCTTCTGATTCGTAGAGGAGGTGATTGCCAGCGAAATCTTCCAGGAGACGACCATCTACGACGACAGCAACGATGTGGAGGCAGAGGCGGAGCCGGATGACATCATTATAGTGCACATGGACATCCGGGAGCCCCTCAGCACGCTGAGGTGAGTATTTTCTAGACAGTAGCAGGGGTTGATCTCACATCTCTTCTTCTTTCTCCCCTCCCTAAGGAAACTTGTTGAGCAGAAGATCGACGTGAGCCTCAATTACTACACATTTTGGCTGCAGGATGCGCAAGAGGTGAGTGAACCACTCTCCCATGGATTAATTAAACTTATTTAAACCTTAATACCCCTCCAGCTGGAATCGCACAAGAACCTGGTGGATCAGTGCGTCAAGGGCGAGGGTCTGGTTCAAATCAACGTGCAAATCCAAACCATAGGCAAGCGCATCAACATCGCCGACGTTCTGAAACCCACGGAAGATGCACTAGCTGCCCTGGCCTCGGAGGAAGGTTTAGGCCAGCTCACACCGTCTGACATCGCCAGCTCGAACAGTGAAAGCCCCAGTAAAACGCCCACTAAGCGAAAGCGCAAGGAGGATTCTGAGGATGAGAGCTTGGAGGCCGGCAAGGATGTGAAACCAGTCCTGAATTGGGTGCTGGACAGCAAGTTCAAGCGGGAGCAGGCCCGTCTCAAGATACCCGAGGCAGCCTGCGAGTGGACGCAATCCCATGTGGCCCACTGGCTGGAGTGGGCCGTCAAGCAGTTCGAGCTGAGGGACATCAACATGAGCGACTGGCAAATCAACGGCCAAGAGCTGTGCAGGATGACGCATCAGCAGTTCAGTCGGAAGTTGCCCCGCGATCCCGGCAACGTCTTCTGGACGCACCTGCAGCTGCTCAAGGAGTGCAATTTTGTGTCCGTGGTGCACAAGCAGGCGGAGGAGCTGAGGAAACCCAAGCAACCCAAGATTATGTCCAGCGCAATTATGTCGGCCACAGGGGTCGGATCCGGTTCCCTGGAACAGAGAATCATGAGGAAATCCTACCAGAGTGTCAAGAGTTCCGATTGTGAGTGCAATGAAAACCCACCAAAGAGCGAGTGTATACAATATCCATATATTTGCAGCCACTGAAAGTATGTCTCCAGCGCCACAGAGTCCCACGAACTACACCACCATTGGTTCCGGCAACAACGGCCAAGTGCAATTGTGGCAGTTCCTGCTCGAGATCCTCACCGACTCCGAGCATACGGACATCATCGAATGGGTGGGCACCGACGGCGAGTTCAAGCTGAGCGACCCGGATCGAGTGGCCCGCCTGTGGGGTGAGAAGAAAAACAAACCCGCCATGAATTACGAGAAGCTCTCGAGGGCGCTTCGATACTACTACGATGGAGATATGATCTCCAAGGTGTCCGGCAAGCGGTTCGCCTATAAGTTCGACTGCGATCTGCGGCTCCTGACCGGCTACGATGCCAGGGAGCTGTCCCGGCTAGTGAACGAGCGAAAAAAGTCGCCCGAGCACCTGGCCACCGTAGAAGCCACCAAGGAGGATACATGACATGGCGCGGTCGTGATCAAGGTGGAACCTGACATACTCTGGAAGTACGAGGAGCCTTAGCGCCGACTGACCTGGTCGGATGCCGGCGCCTGCATAATGATAAAACTTGTTACGTATTTTACACTCTTAAGGCACACGATTTTATTATTCATTTCGTATTCGATAAGCTCCATAATCTCTGTCTACCTAAGCTATGGCTATAAGTATAAACACTTTACTCTAAATCTGAATAGTATCTATATAGTGTGTATATTGAATATTGTTCGTTACATGGTTGTTGCGATTTTTGTAAAATCCATAAAACTAAATTCATTTCCACGCGATTTCCATTTGCTTTTTCTCTCCTGTTTCTCCTTTTTCGGCTTTTCCTGCACGGCATCGTTGTGTGTTGATGATGGTTTTGTTTGTTGTGATTTTACGTGACTAGCTTGCTTGCTTAACTGATCTAACTAACTCTAAACGTGGGCATTTAGCGGCTCCAGCTAAATGGCGTCGATGGAGTCGGTCTCGCTGATGATAATGATGATGGCCTGGCGGAATGTGCACGCAAATGCTCCTCCCCCGGCTGAACTGGCGCTAGATCCGATCCGCTAGCCCCGTCAGCCGGGATAATACTTCATTACATTAAGTTTTGAGTTGAGTTTGAGTCTGAGTTTGTAATGCGGCGGTTACAGCTCCGTAGTGATCTCGTCCTGCGGTCGAAAGCCCAGCTTGTAGAACTCGTCCTCCAGCCAGAGCGAGCTGGCGTTGAGATCACTGATGAGATTCCCGCTCTTCAGCGTGTTGAAGCTGCTCCCGAAGGGATCCGAGGCCCTCGGCTCCTCGAACTCGTGCAGGCTGATCAGCGATCCGAAGAGGTGCAGCTTCTGCTGCGCCGAGGCGCTGCTATTCCGGTCGCCGGCCATCAGTTCGCCCACTCCCTGAGGCGTCGCCGTTGGCATCACCTGTTGCCGGAAGATGCTGGCCTGCTGCTGTTGCTTTTTCTTAGCCGGAGCTGCATAGAGCACCTCCTGATGGCCACTTCCGCCGCCATGCGAGGCCTGGAAGAAGTCGATTAGCTGGCCCACCTGGGGCTTGTACCGCTCCAGTGCCTGCTCAGACCAGGCATACAGCCGGGACCAATCCGGCGGAGGGGCTGGTATCAGCTCAATCGGCCTATTTAGGAGGATGAGCAGCTTGGCCAGGTCCCGGACGATGGGCCGGTAGGAGTTGGCAGCCGCCACCTCGCCGGACAGATAAAGTTTGCGGATCTGCCGCCGGGTGTCGTTCAGCATGGCCAGGAAGTACTCGGCATTCGGTCGCATCTCGTTCAGCTGCCGCATAAAGTCCGCCCGATCCATGGTGTTCTCGTTGATTAGCTTTTGCTTCACGGACTTTCGTCGGCGCTTCCTCTTCACCAGCATCACGGCCACGGCCAAAAGGGATAGGCAGACCAGGAAACCGCCCAGCAATCCCGCAAGAGCTGCCATCAGAGGACCTGAGTAGCCCGTGGGTACGCACACCCGGCCCATGAACTCGGTGTGAGCCGACCATTGGTCCAGGTAACCGGCAGGGCACTGATCCACGCATTGCCTGGTATCCGTCACCAGATACATGGGGCACTTGATGCAGCCCGCCTTGTTGCAGCGCAGGCAGTGGGAACTCGTCGTCGCCGGGCAGCCTGTGGGCGAAAAAGAAGATGGGAAACGGAATTGGGTTAGTCACTCTGTGGGTCACTTCGAGGGAGAACCTCAATTAGCGCTGATCAGCATAATTGTCCCCTCATTTGCATGGGAGCACAGCACTCCCACAGGCAATTGTCCAAGTTAATGTCAATGAGTTACAGCATCCCAGCCAGAGCACTTGAAACTACACTTAGAATACCAAAATCTCTCTAACATAATTTTAAAATTCCAGAAAATCAAAATTACTAGCATCCCCTGGAAATAATTCCTTTTATAAATACATAATTCATTTGGTTATATATTTCCTTAGTTCCCCTGACGACGATTTCTATGTATTAATGCAAATTAGACAACCATTCCCGCCCAGTAGCCAGAGCAATTGAACCCTAACCATGATGTCAAACGCTGAACTCATGTCATATCTCCCGGACATCTTTATTTATTCTTCGCTGTAAGTCTTGAGCTTTTGTCTCTTCAGTTTCCCTACGAATTCAAGGTAACGTCAACAAACAGTGTTTGACTTTTGGCTGCCCAAACCCTAAACGCAAAACCCAAACAACATTAGCATATCGCCGCCCCCTGTCCGCCTCCGAGAGTGTTGGCTGGGCAAACAGTAAACGGACAAAGAGATACATATTCTAGGAACTGGGAACAGGCAGACACACTTATCTGGAGGCTAAAGCGTCGTCAAGATCAAAAGCTCGGGAAGCCGCCGCCAGTTGTCAACAGACGACGACGCACTGAGACTCCCAAACAGGCCAGAAGTTCGCTGGTTGCCGCCTTATCTTTCAGGCTGCTCTGTCTCTCCTGGCAGCTGGTTCTGCCCTGGCCCATTTATCTTGGCCAGCGTTTTTGGAGGTCCAAAGAACTGCACAGAGGGAGAGACAATAACATTGCACCACGTACGCTGCCCATTGCCATGCACTTGGCGTCTGTTCAGGTGGCTCAGCATCGTCGTCATCATCAATGGCATTAACTTGTTTATGCGCTAATCAGAAACACACAGCCCCCAGGCGGGATTCGAGGAGCCACGATATCCTTGGCCATGGCCCTGGCCAGTTCCCAGGCAGGCGGATAATCAGATGTAATTCGTAATTGATATTGCTCAGTGGCCAGTGTCTCCGTTTCTGTGTCTGTCTTTCGGTATTCCACCGTCTCCCGATTGCGACCAATCTCTCTGGGGGCTGGGCGTGCAGTTGATCAATGATAATTGGTTATTAAATGGAAGATTGCCTTTATTCCGCCTGTCAATGTCGGCTGGCTGGCTAACTGGCTGGCTGGCTTGGCGCGCATCTTCCTCTTCTTCAGGTGATCATGTAAATGGCCCGGAATTGCAGACTGCGGACTGGCGATATAAATAATGATGTCGATTGGCCAGGGCAGGCAGAGAGCCTGGGCCCAATGATACATATATGGCAAAACAATTTGTCGATTGCTATGAACTCGAGTGGAATAAATGCATGGCAGATCTCATCTCAGAGGAAGATGAGCCAATTTGTGGAATAACTTTGGTTCTTTCCTACTCATCCTACTTTATCTTAATCGCAACCACATCGGATCGGATTAGAGAGAGGAGATTTAATTCACTCAAATTATTCCCTGATTGAACAATCTGATTTGGGGCGTGTAATCGTATTCAACTTTGATATTTTTACGGCCAGCCCATCATCGATTCTGAAAACCTCATCCTCCATTTCCCTTCGAGCAGGGTCACGCCCAAAAAACTTAAATTTCTCCTCACCTGCTGCTGGCCAATGATTATTAACTAAATAAGCGACTGTGTAGGCATAAACCAGAAATAAAACTTTGATGACTACAACTATATTTACGTCCATCATCATCATCATCGTCATTATGGTTCATCATGAAGATCTTCGGTTTGGGAAAGGCGAGGAATCCAAAAGCCCCCAAAGACAATGTTTAAACTTTCTTCTTTCCTCGCATGACTCAGAGAATCTGCGGACAAGCTCTCAGATTTTGGCTCTTAGCACATGACGTGCCAAGTATCTAGGCGTGTCAGGCCCACAGATTTAGAAACATCAACCAAAACAGATAATCGACAAATTACTTTCACTCAAAACAAACAACAGAAACACAGAATACAGACGCGACGGCAGCCAGCTAGGGCCATAAAAAGCTAAATAAAATGTTTATCGGACAATCACCATCAAATGAAACACGCATAAAGTAAATTCATTAGATCACTTTATAACTCGTATATCCAGCAGATAATTGGGTGCCCCGTGAGGGTAGCTGTTGCGTCTATTCTGCCGCACAAAGGCTCAAGGTCGTTCCAAATCAGAGGGTTGCGCCGCAGCGGAAAATGTATCTGAGCCCCGAGCCGCTGACAAAATGTGGAGCTCGATTCGCTGATCGACGATCGTAAATTGTAATTCGCCGCCAGCATAGACAATGCCTGGTCACTGTCATGGGGTTTTCAGTACTCAGTAGTGGAATATTATTAGGGGGTATATTGGAGCTTGCGGAAATCATAATAAGTATGCAGATACCTTAGAGCTCTTGAAAGATTTCTCAAAAATCGAATCCATATGGTATCTTTTAGAAACATTTGTTAAAAATTGTGAACAAAGTTTATTTTTAACAATTTAAAAGATATATAGTACAAAAAATCTATTAGCTAGGTTTGAACCTATTCCTTATCATTACATTATCACTAAGGTTTTAAGGATCAATGCAAAATTTAAGGTGCCAATTTCAGTGTTAATTTGTACCCTTTTTTTAAACCTTTTCAGGCTTTTGAAAAGACTTGTGATTTATGTAAAACCCCAGTTTAACTAAATAATAAAAAAAATCTACAAATACCAGCAGTTAAAAATGATTTCCCCCAATAAGTATGCAACGATTTTCATGAATAGAGTGCTGGGTATTTCATAGTCACTATCGCAACTCAACTTTTCGCTTTTTTCAGGAGAAGGCAAGGCAAACACTTGGCTCTTGTCTGTCAATTAGGCATTTGACATTTGCATAAATGTTTATGCAAAAAGCGACAAACAGACCGAGGCAAAAAAATAAACAAACAAAGGTTCTGTGCAATGCGCAAAGTAAATAAATATTACAAAAATCAAATGGCATACTTTATGAGGCACTTCCTCCTTACTTTCCTTGCCTCCTCTCTCGTTGCGAAAAAAAAAAATGCCATGAGCAAGCAAATTTTTGTTGCTCTTTTTTTTAGCAAATTAGTTGCCATCAGCAGTAATTCAATTTTTATGAAGAAAGTCTTTTTGGGCAGCAGGAAAAAATTACAAAGAAATCAGGAGAGGCGGGCGCGGAGGGGGACACATGAAACAGGACCAGTTCAAGCTGCGCATGGGCAAACGGCGTTTATTAAAATAACGGTACTTAAGTACGCCCTAAGCAAACTGCACTCCAACTCCAGTCGCCGACATGCAACTCGCGAGAAAACAAAATATAAGGGGCACCCAAAGCCCATCGAAAAACAAAAAGAAATGGGCGGACCTGAGACAACGGGAAACCACAAAATAAAACAAAAAAAAAAGAAAATACAAAATCGACAGAGAAGAGACCTTTAATCAGCATTTCTTGGGAGACACAAAAAAAATAAAAGGGGACCGGAACCAGAAGAACTCTGTGTGATCTTCTAAAGAAATAAAAAAAATGACAAATAAGCAAATGTGATGAATACATTTTTTATTGCATTTATAGTTTCGCAGAAAATACTACCAGATCTTGATGATTCGGGCGTTTGAAATGAAACGAAAAATATGACAAATAAATCCAGCAACTTCTTCTTGTAAGGTTTTTTCTACTTATTAAATAAGGAAAATTTGTGCAAAAAAAACCAACTGTGGTTAGAGATTTTCTCTTCATAGTTTTGATTGCTTTTCCGAGTCAGATCTGTTACGATTTTAATCAACTTAAATGTAGTTCAGCCTCTGATTTCAGTCTTTTGTTCAACTTTAGCCTCCGCCTTTCATTGAACCGACTCGCCGCCTTGCCTTTGATTTGATTTAACTCGATGCCAGTATCATGACCGAGCTCTACACACCCCAAAAGTTGAGTTCATGAACTCCACAAATTGCTGCTACTCATAAATAAATACAAAAACTTCAAAAATAAAAACGATTCACTTCACCAAGGAGCGCCGTACCACCGCCCTTCTCCTCGCTCAATTGCGTTTTTAATTGCCAATACATTTCAAACACGTCAAATGACAATTTATTATGAATTATTATTGCCTGTATTTATTGTTATTTCGCCTGCCTCCAAATTATAGGGTTGAGATCTTGCCTTTTCTTTAGATTTTGTTCGGTGTTTTGTGATAAATTGCCAGCCGAAAATATACAAAACAAATCAAAATTGCTTTTGCATTTTTTGCCTTTAGTTCTTTTTTTTTTTGGCAACAAACATCCGTTCGATTTTTGTCATGATTGTCACGATTTACTTGCTGGACAAGACAGACTTTGAGTTCGATTCAAACTGAGACGGAGTTTCAGACACGGACAAGACTTCAGAAGAATGTAAAATAAAAAATGGACTTTTATTGGTCTGTTTGGCAAGTAATTAAAATGCAGCTGACAAAATGGAGTTTGTCCACTTGTGTGTGAAGTCTTTGAAGATGGTAGCAAGATAAATGAAATATATTTTATATATCAGGCAAGTTATGCAAAGGTTTTACCTCAACAAATAAATAACAAAGAACGGTGATGCTTATATTTAAAAATATTTTAAACTGTCAGAAAACCTTCGACAATCCATTCTTAACATTCTTCGCCTACATATTTTAGCCCAGAATCGGAACCGTAATATTTTGGCCCGGCTAATTGCCCGCGACATGAACACGATGTGAATTTATGGCCAAAGCTTTCGGCATGTGGCCAAATTAACACCTCAAAAGTCGCCGTAGTTTCCTTTTTCATGACTGGTGACAGATATCGGGAAACTGATTGGAAAAGCTCGGTTTTTAAGCTGCTTTTTTGTTGGTTTGCCGTTTTTTGCTAGTGGCCCGGCCAGTTGCTGCCAATTGGCAACATGTTTCTGGCCATAAAAATCAAATTTACAACTGCAGCAGCTGTCGGACTGTTATTGTAACTATATATTGAAGTGCAGCGGCGTTGTGGTGTGTGCTGGTTAATTTAGTGCCCAGTGAACGCTGATCATGCGTTGGCCCGGCAGTTGTTGCTTTGCTCTCTAATTGCCGGCACAGCGCGAATAACTTGACATAAATGCATGTTGGGTTTAATTGTTTCATGTAGACGCAAGTTCCTTGAGGGGCAGCCAGCCAGCCAGTCAGCCCAGGCCCACACGCAGAGTGAGTTCGAAATTCTTAAGGAGAAAATTGTCTAGGCAAATGTCATACAAATTAAATTGGCTTGCAAGTCACAAAGGCACAATCGGCCCACTGATATTTGCATAATTTCTAGATATACTCTACACACACCTCGCTTCACCTGCATTTGCATAATAAAAAGATACTGCACCGATAGGCAGACAAGTAAATAAATAAATTAGTAAATGCAAATGGGTAGGGAGAATAAAAAAACAACAAAAACCACCGTAATAATAAGCGATAATGACAGCTTTGACTTGACTTTGGCATTGGACTTGATTGAGAGAACTACATACATCGAAATTCAATCAGTCTTGGAGGGAAGGAAATCTAGAGGTGCTGGGTGGGAATCGCTTGACGTAAATAATCCTCCGCTGAGAACTCGATCTCCCAGATATCGGTGAGCAAATTACAGATTTAATACACACTTTACTACCTTAGCCAAGATAAGTGCTTCATTAGAGAAAAACTAGCCCTCCGCTTTATTAAATGGGATACTCAATTTTTATAGCCTGGCCCTGGGTTTTAGCACTTAATTTTAATGCGTGTTCCTGGGCTATTAGAGGATACGATTGTAGCCAAACTTCAGCTTTATTTAGTTCTTAGCTTATAAACAAAGCAGAAATCTGTGAGATGGATATTAATGAGTGATTTCTAGAAAGTAAATCTTGCTTGAGTCTGCCTCCTAGTCAACCTCCATCTCCCACGTCAGTTTCACAATTCCTCAGCCCATCTAACCATATATAAATCTAATTTTGCAATATGTCAAGTAATCTGATACGCACACCGACCGGCCGACCACCTCCCAATCCCAGTCCAAATCCAAAGCCATGTCCAAGACAGAGACTGAGCCCGTCTAAGCCAATTAGCCAACGAGTGACTCCATGCTGATTAGCATGACGAAATGTCGTAGCATTTTGGTAAGTAGAAAAAAGCAAATATCAAATAAAACATGCCCCCATGGTGGGTGAATGGGGTAATGTTGTGGAGCCCCCGAAAAAAGCAAAGCTTAACACAAAAAAGCCAAAAGTTCAAATGGTTCAAAGAGTCGGCGAGGCGGTTTACATCAAATAGAGCCATTGATAGAGCAGGATACCCAACGGGGAGTTTGGCTAGCAGCAGCAGCAGCAGTGCTCTGTGAAAACAAATACCTGCACGGCAAAAAAAAAATGCGACAAAATCTGCTAAAAAGTTAAACACAGGCCACGCAAAAACTTTAATGCTAGACGCAGAGGCGTAAGCGGAAATATTTTCAAGGGGGGTCTTGAGAGGTATTGAGAGAAGCGTTTTGTAATTGACTAAAATATATTTACTTATCCCAATTTTTGTGTTTTTGTTTTATTAAAATTATTTGTTTTATTTTAATATTATACAAGCCCCTCTGAACCCACCTCTGGCTCCGGAGTAGAGTGGACACTGCACCAGAGGCTCTGACTCGGGACTTGTGAACTTGCGCAATACCGCGCGACGCATGCGCAGCAGCCTGAGGAAACTCCAGCTCCCCGGAGCGGTTGCAGTCCACTTAGGCC
>VNJV01013595.1:0-14885 GCA_008042635.1 Drosophila nikananu | reverse complement strand
ATTTTAAGAACTAATCCGGCTCGAAGGACCAATTTTTTGCCACCTTCCACAACGTTGCTAGGGTAAGCCCCAAAATATACTTACATTCCTCGAATTCCTTTAGAAACTTATCTTGCCATTATACTATATATTATTATCCTTCTGCCAAGGAGACCGCAAAGATGACTGCAAGCTGTATTTGATATTGATATCTCCCCAGTAGCCCTAACAATAAGCCATAAAGTCAGACAAAAGATCAGTCTTAGATCATGCTCTCCCCCAACTCATTCCCTGGCCATTTTCAGATTCACCCCTGAGCAGATGAGCCGCCGCCTACGGCTTTGTCGTCCTCAATAACCGCCCCATTTCTGATCCAGTTTATGTCTTCTTTTGTGCCACAAAAATGTTATACATTTCGCATTAGATTTCCCCTTGGACCCATTGTGTGTCCGACTGACTGACTGACTGCCTGTCAGTTTTCTTGCCTTCTGTTTATAGAATTTTGTGGTCGATCAGCTCCCGATAAGATGTTTCGTGGGGCTAGAGCCTCGGAGAGGGGTTCAGTAGTCCATCCATCCAACCATAATTACAAGGATAATCGCCTGATTGGTTATCCATCATGTAATATTTCAATTTCCATTGGGCTGCCTGAACTCGATTGTGGATCGATCGCTTGAGTGGTTGGCTAAGTGTTTGCATCTTGTCTTTTGATATGGCTAGAGATGGATATCTGAGGGGCATAATGTGCTATCAGCCAGGCAGCTGAGGTAACACGATGATAGCATTTATATTTGATATGGATTTAGGTCAGTACAGGGAATAAAGAGGAGAGGAGTTTGAAGTACAGTAGGTTCAATAGTAGGTTGTCTTGCGAGTTCAGACAATTTTTTTCGGATTCTATTCTAATATAAAAAGGAGGGAAAGCTGTTTGAATGAGGTCTTACTTGTATTTACAGTTTTTATAAGATTATAGCAAGAAATTCATATAATAGCTTGAAGATATTAAATTAAATTTAATCAAAAATTTTAAATACTTTGTCATAGTTAATTTATCATAGTTTTAAATGGAATCCCTTATGGTTGAATTCCTTATTTAAGCCACCAATAAAACTTAAAATTAAGCCAAATGATTGGAGCAACCAAGCGAACACCTCAATTGAGGGCAGACGACCCCTGGCAATCTTCCCGACTCCAAATTACTTTACGGCTAATCGTTTTGTGCACCAACAAGGGGAAAGATAAATGGAAAATACAAAATGAAAACAAAGCAGAGTGAAAAATAGAACATATTGCTGAAAAGCTCGTAACAGGCGCAAAACGTTGCCTGGGCCTGACCTGACCCCGCAGGCAACCCCAGCGGCAAGGCAAGCCAGATCCCCATCCCACGACCGCGTCCAGATCCACATCCACATCCCTATCTCGGCCAGAGACAACAGTTGGTGTCTGACAGCAACCTGACTCTCTGATCAAACTGAGTCCCCGGGACTCTTACTCAAACTTCAACTCAAACTCAAACTCGGACTGTGTGAAATTGCCAATGCGCATGCGCGCAAACAATAACAACAATTTCCACATTTAATGATAATAATGACGGCGATAATAGTCCGAAATTAGTTAAACACGAATTATAACAAAACAAAACAAGAGGAGAGGTTGTCTGAGGGTAGCGAATAAGGTAATACCCTTTCCTGGAGTAGTGGAAAAATAATGAATACTAAGAAAAATATTAAAGAAATGTGTCAGCAATTAAAGACCCAAAAATCCTTTATATAAAATTTAAATAGAAATATGTCCATAAGTCTAGGTTAAGCTAGAGTATTTTGACTTAAATAATAACTAAACCTGAGCTAGGTTTTCTTTTACATTTGTATTATTCCTACCCAAAACTTAGATGCCACCTCTAAGGGTACATCCTGGAGGAAGACATCCGCAGCTTGTGATGGAAAAAGGGTGCTGGGGATCAACTATTTGAGGCCTTAAGTGCCGCCAGCTGTTGCCGAGAGCGGAGGAGAGCTTCGCTTCGAGCTGCGAGCGAGATTGCCTTAGCCGAGTTTGGGGCCCCAACTTAATTTGGCTCAGGTGGCGCGCATTCATGGAACAAATTTATAACAATTTTCAGATCAGCATGGGTAACAACGGCGAGGGGGAAAAACAGGGACTGAAAATTGCTAAAGGGTTACTAGGCAATCCAGCAATATGGCCATTAGCGGAAGCATTCATCTAGAAAACAACATTCATTAGAGGCCAAGGGAATGCTTTTCATGAAGGGTTCGGTACCCCGGTCCCAACTCACTTGTATTTTTGTCACGTCCGAGTCAAGAATTTCCATTTAGCTACTTTATGACATACTTATTGCATTTACGATTTGCCTCCCCACCTTTTGAACTGCGCGATGTTGACTCTTTTCTCGAAAGGAACTTTGAAGTGACCGACAGAGCGAACACTTTGGCCTATTAATGGGGGATTTACTTGACGATTATCACGTGTTGATCCGCTCAATCGGACTGTGGATGTTGGACGATGCTCTTTTTAACAACTAACTATTAACTTACTGAATACACACACACAGAGTTTAAGAATGAGAGTTATTAATGTGTCATATAGGAGAAGACCTCCCAGACTAAGTGGGAAAAGTAAAAGGTTAGTGCCAAGAAAATTCGTGGAACATACTGGAAAATATAACTAGAACTTAGAGAGTATTGATATAATCTGTAAAGGATTTTTCAGCGAATAACAAAGAATAATTATTGCTTCAACAAAGATATATAATTTATTTCCTAAAAACTTAATCATCAAAAGAACATATAATCGATCAATTAAATAAGACAGCATTTTATTGTTTTACCTTTTAAATTAATTACTTCTTGGAAAATCCTAAGAACCTTTGATATGTGATAACTTAATTTAAGAATTTTTCAAAAAGAATTCCAGAAATTCTGTTCGTCGCTTCTGTTCAACATTCGATACCCAGTCAGCGAATATGTTGAACAATTGCAAATAAATTAGTGAAAATAATACGAAACGAATTCGAAGGCGAAGGAGGATTTTTCGGCTTAGCGGAACTGAAACAAAGGACGAGCCGAAAGACAGAGGTGAAAACCGCATAAATGACAAACGTAAACGGCACCGCAGGATCTCTGGCATCTATGGATGCAGAAAAGCAGGCAGGCGGACAGGCTGGCCTTCGGGACACCAGTTTCTGGGTTCTGGATATTGGGTTCTGGGTGGGATGATCCCGACAACACCCACAAGCGAATCGTGATTCGTGTCCAGGCGTCCTTTGTTTTGGGACAAGGTCCAGGTCCCGGTGCAGACACATGCGGCGTTGCAGGCGGCGCTGTAACAAACCACTTGGAAGGACGACTGTCTGGACCTTGTCACTGATGCTTGACCGAAAAATATACTGTAAGAAATAATAAGGTGAAGAAAAATTTAACTTAGATTGAAGAAAATAGACTAAAGAAATGTAATTATATTTTTGAATGAAAGATGCTTTCCTAAGCCTTTTAAAGTTCCGCTTTAAATTAAGTTGAAACTAAACTACAAAAGCTAAAAATCAATTTATATATTTTCCATTATTTAGTATTTCTTTTCAGTGCACTGACCTGGTCTAGCATTCCGTTCCGTTGAAAATCAGGCAGTGTCCAGGCTTGTCCATATGTCAGCAGCAGCAGTTGGTTGAGTCGTCCTGGCTACCGATATGGATATTGATATCTTCTGGCCTTATGTCTCTAGTTACTCTACTCCATGCCTAATCTTTATTATATATATTGTTTTTTTTTTCGGCTGCCGCAATTGTTCAATTTGCTGACAACCTTCGGCAAATTGCTACTGGGAAACCGAAGGATCCCGGCAGATATCTCAAGAAATCTTTGGATATTTTGTTAACCAAATTTACACACGACAGGCGGCTGCAACTTTATCAGCTGAAGCAGATCGCCAGGGCAGCCTGAACCAAGCCAAGAAACCCTTCTAACTGCGCTCACAAAATTCAATTTCGAGCAGCTCCAAATCAAAGGTGTTGCTTGCTGCTTGACCCTTCAGCGAAGGATACTTAGTCGAGGGAAAAAAACCGAAAAAGGGAAGCAGCCCGGCGAGTGGAGCATCTGCCGATGAATGCGTAATGACCAACTGCCAAAAAGCAGTGAGGGATGGGGACAGGGAGCACAGGACCCAAATCGAGACGAGACGGCTAATGAACGACGATCGACAACGTGGCTAAAAAAGCCGAAACCCTTGCTTTTACAGATGCCAACGGGTTGGACACGAGGAACACAAAAAAAAGGGCTAAAAAATATATAAAACAAAAACAAAACAGTTGCCGAAGGGTTCGAGTCAAAGTCAGTCAAACGATGGCATGGCGCAATTATCGAGGCGGGTTAGGGATTTACCACCTGGAGTCTTGGATCTCGCTCTTGACCAGCCGGCTAGAGCCAGCAGCAGCAGCCGTTTTTCCTGCACTCAGGGAAAAACTAGGTTGAAAGGGGAATTTATATCATGATATTAATACATTTATGTATATTAATGTAGGAAAATTAATATTATTCAACAAATAAGAATGAAACTAGTTGTGTTACATATATGATATATACTTAAAATCAATATAAAATATTTGAAGTTTTTAAAGAACAATATGAGCCTTTTTACTTATTTAAAAATTCTAAAAATGATTTCTTGCCTTAAATATGTTATTTAAATTTACTAAAAAACCGTTTATTGCTCTACAAATATCCTGAAAGTTTTTCTCTGACTCTTAACGGTCCCGAAAGGGTTTCGTTTTAAATTTAATTGAGCTGTATCTGTTTCGAGAATCGATTCGAGTTGGCATCTGCGGCAGAGTGACCTCTATCTCTTTCTCAGCGTCTCTAATGCCTAGCGCAGGGCACGTGCCCAGCTTGACTTCGGGGATATTTTATCCCCGAGGCAGAAGCGTCGACTGTACCCAGGAACGTCCTTGCAGCGGCCGTAAACAACAGCGACCGGCACCAGGTGCTAGCCGGACGGCATTTTCTTGGTCTTATCACTCCGCCCGTGGTCCTTAGCCTAGTCTTTCTCGATCCTTTGTCCGGCTTCGAGTGCTTCGGCGACCCATTGTCCCGCTCTGTCGTCACCCGCTTTGTCCTGCGCTGCGTGCGTGTCCTTGCATCTTGGCCTATTGTTTTGATTCATTTTGTCAAATTTATATAAAATTTATTACAACTCACGGAGTCTGCGCCAGCGCAGCCAACCTAAAATCTTCTTTTAATGGTGTCAAAATATGGAATTTGCTGGGGAAAATTCATTGAACCTTATATCATGTACTAAAGGATAGGGAATCTTTCAAAGGGAAGCTGGATTATGGTTGTCTAGTTAAAGATAGAGAGCAGGAAGCGGCAAGGAATCGTTTCTATAAGAGAAATTCCAAGACCTTGTGATGATTTAATACGAAAGGAATTATCCAGCAGGAGGTATCTCTGATGTTTTTCTGAAAATGTTATCCTTAGTACAGTAGAATGCACCGTTCTTTACCATTATTTAAGCAAAAGATTTCTCATACCTGAAATAAGCTCCGAATTAGAACTAAATTCTGCTAAATCCCTCTGATATCCTTTATAGATAACATACATTTCCAATAAAATCCTCTAGTTAGATCCACGATATAAATAATTTTCTTGCTAATTACCAGAGCAGATCTCACAGGAAATCTACACCCATGAAAGAGATAAATTTTAATTCCACAACTCAAATATCCTTGCAAATATTTAAGCCGGTCAGAGGTCAGTTCGGGACCAAAAAGCACGTGCCATTGTCCGAGTCCTTCGGCAGGTGATGCGTAAAATGCCGACTACACCGAGGTCGAGCATTGTTTGGCCAGAAACACCCACAGTGCGTGCACGTATGCAAATATTTTCAAAGGCCATAGCCAAAGGCAGCTGCTAGCCACCAAGAACCAGACAAAAGGAAGCAACAGGCAGGATCAAATAGGTTCCAGGGCCACAAATGAGGACCACGGCAAACAAAGGTGAAACGCTCTGAACCTGCTGCTGGCCAGGGGTACTTCTATGTTGTTTTGAGGTATTTGCATTCCAGCAATGGCCAAAACAGATGCATTTTACCTCAACTCGGCAACATTACAGCACAGTTTTTGTAAAAAAAATCACACTTTAGTGTGAATATGTCTTATATGTGGATTTATGGCCTTATAATAGAAGTGTTCCCGGAAAGGATTTGGTCTAAGAGCGGACCCTCAGAATTGAAATACATTTTATGCCATGCAGATGTCTTCTTTGATTCACAAACAACACAGAACTCTAGCACAAACACTTCTCTCTCCAACCCTTTCGAATTGAATTGGGGATATGCATTAAGCTGAATTCCTGATTCCCGATAATAATAAACAGAATAAACATTTGCGTAAAATTCTACGGGATTGAACAATCCGAGAAATGTCACGGGCAAGCTGCAAAAACTTCAATTGATCGATAGAACCAGCGGAATGAATGCGGGGAGTGACATCTATCTTCACATGGGTAAGTGTAGGCAATTTTCGCCTTGACATCAATGGGTTAATTCAGTTGGCAGCGTTGTGGGCAAACAATGTGAGGGCGCTAGAAGCGAGATACAAATAAATACAGCTGCCAATGGAATTCACGCAAATTTCAGCAAAGGGTTATGTTGTCATATTGTCAATGTGAAGTAGATACTCTCCGGGGTAGGAATATATTAGATATGGGTTATTTATTAGATATATTTACTTATTTTTCCCTTAAGACAGTTTATTCCGACTACATTCTAATCAGTGTTGAAGAATTTTGAGGCTAGCCATAGAAACTATCTTGAACTTTGTTTCGAAATTAATAATAGAATTGAAAAGTTAGGAATCTGATTAATATTTTATAATAAATAACCATATTTGCTACACCACAACCTCAGTAGTCTTCAAAGATCTTTCGAGACCCTCCTGGCTTACTCATGGCTCAAAGTCAAGCGAACTTGGCCAGCATGTGTTGGCCGCCACCTGAATTGAATATGAAATGAGAGCCCGCCTGATGGTTTATTTCATTTCCAGAAGCATTGAATCATCATCAAGAAGGTAAACCTCTCTCGAACCCGCACTATTTCGGCATGGATCGTCTGCTGGCGATGATTCCTTGATTCATTTCAGCCGAAAGAGATTTTGCTTTTTACCAAAGAAAACTAAACAAAGAGAAAGAAGTCGGACGACGGCATTGTGCGTTGTGCGTGGAGGACAATGCTCCAAGTCTTAAAAAAAGGAGCGGCACGAAGGACGAAGGACGAGAGCTGATCATGCGTGGTGTTATGTACGCTGTTTGCAGCCTGTTGAGGAAACATCTGCCCCGCTCAATTTTTTCTCTCCTTTCCTTTTTATGCCACGTCTTCTTGTTCCTTGCTAGCTTCTCGGTATTGTTGCTGTTGTTGCTCACGACACGCAGGACCTCTTGGAACAGGATACTTACAGAAAGTAATGAGTAACACTAAAAAACCAGACTACACTGAGATGCAAAAATGCATCTTTATACTTAATTCTTATGAAGGGGGATTTTGGGAAAATTAATCTTTGGGAAAAATATTAAATTTGACTTCTTTATTAAAAGTTGTCTTAATAAAAATGTATTAAAAAATTAGTTTGATGATTTTGTTTACTGGAAAAAGCCACAACCGGTAGATATATCAATTCAAAATCTATAAAATAAGGGAATACTGATATGTATCTGCATTATAACTAATTTAACATTTTTAAACTTCTCCTTTTTTAAGTAAACATTTTTGATCATATTGAATCAATAATACATTTTCTTAATTTTATATTTATATTAGTATTACCTTTTGTTATCAATATATGTATTTCAATATTTTCATATATATTAATACATAAAGATCTATATTATTTTTCTCTGTGTACACAGCAGCGTTGGCAGGCTGTACATGCGTTTCCTACTCAGCGCTAGCTCTGTCCTTATGAAAGGACCCTGCCTGTCATCTAGGAACAATGTCAAGGTCAAGCGGAGCTCGTGTCCTCCCCCGCCTACGACAATATATCCTCGCTGTTTTTTAATAGAAAAAATCTCTCAATTTAGTGAAGGCACATGCAGGATATGCGTATCCTGCTTTAGTTGCTTGCGCGGCATGTGCTCCTGCGCCGGCAGCTGTCACTGCCAATGATCGTCCTGTCATTTCATCCTTGGAGCGTGCGTAGACCCAAAAGAAAACTAACAAAAAAATGAAGCCTAAGAGTACCCAGAGTGGGGAAAAAAATGATTTGATATTTTTTAGTCTATTTCCTGCCACTCAGCTGCCGTCAATTAACATACTGTCCTGCGCCCACATAATGTCCTCGGCCAGCAGCCAGAGCCAGACATCTGTCTGCTCTCCACCTATCCACTCCATTTATATATATTTCAATTCAGTTTTTGACAATATTTGGCTTCTGCCAATCCTTTTGCTTTTGTCGGGGGACAATTGCCTTCGTTTTGATGCAAAACCTAATGCACAATACCAGGATTATCCTACATTCATGTGCAATCCTTTCATTGTCGTACACATTTTGATACGGTGCCTGTGTTTTCGCAATGGTTTCCGCAATTTTGCAACTGTTTGGATGTGGAGCAAATAGGGGACATCCTTTGGCAGATGGTTTCAAGGGATTGCTTGAAAATCAGAACAGATTTTGGTTTGGCATTAGTCTGATTTCCTTTAATTCTAAAGTCTAAAAATAGAGCAAACCTATGAGAAAAGTTAGCTCAGATGGTTTGGTGTTTAAGAAGTTACAATTGCAGTTAGAAGTTTGTGGAAATATATTTACCTAGAAGTATCTTTAAAATGTTTCATGCCTAATTTTATTTTATCCGATATTCAGAATCTAAAACTTATTCTATTCTATCTAAATTTAAAGTGGTCATAATTCATCAACTGCCAATCAAAAAATTTAAAATAATTTCCAATTAACACAGGAAAAAAGTCTACTGTGCCCCAGTGCGATTCCAATGAATTTCGATAATTTCCCAAACAATAACCATTTGTTTTCCCATTTTTTATGGAACACGCTCAGGTGAAAAATAGACATTTAGGCGTATCGAACCCCTGGGGACGAATGACCATATCCTAGTGTTCGTCCTTGGCCAAGTCCTAATCTCTAATCGCTCGTCACGCTGGCAGCAGCGGAGAAGGAGACGCCGCAGGACTCATTTGAGACGCTTTAGACCTGCGATAAGAATCGGCAGGTTCAAGCCAATGGCCAAGGGCAGGTAGGCCTGTCCCATTGTCCTGCTCACGATTTCGTCCTGGCCAGCAGCAGCAGCAGCGGTCTGCCGATGGCAGCCGGCATTTAAAACGTTGCAATGTGCATTGTATAATTTATATCATAATTCTCCATGCATTGTGCCCGCGGTGTTCCCTTCTTTAGGGTCGTCCTGCAGCTTTATCCTGTTGCTTGGGCTTATCTTGATTTCAATTGTTGCTTCCCGAGGACCCGATATTCGTATTGGGTTTTTTCTGTATACTTTTAGCAGGGAATTGAGAGGGACGATATTGGTTTGATTTCTTGGTGGTTTAGTTCGCAAGAGGAATTATTAAAATGTCTTATTTAAGCATTTCTACGTTCCAAAAGGAATATTTTAAATAAATATCTGGTAATAAATATTGTTTACGAATGTTTTAAAATCACAAATATAATTTCATAGCAAGGATTTTGTTATAGTTTTAAAAACTATTCAGTATAATACTATTTTTTGCAGCTTAAAATTGATACCTACATTTTAATCGAATATTTGAAAAAAACTAAAAATTATATTAAAAATGAATTCATGGTAAAATCTAAATTATAAAGTCCTCTTTGCCCCCTTCAATAATTTCTACAAAATATTCTTTATTAAAGACATACTGAATTTTGTAAGATATCCTTTAAAAAACATGCTGATAAGTTTCCCCTTAAAAACATGTAGATAATTTTATCTCTTCTCCAAAAGGTTTTCTCTTCCCATAATCGACCTTTTGTGGGTCTTTGTTCTTCTATCGAGATCCTCACAAAATCCTTGTAATTTTCGTATCTTCTCCCATCCAATTATAAGTCCCTTCGCAAACATATCTGTCTGGGTGTCATCTTTCCTGCTCAAAAGAGCAAACGACTTCCTTCCGATCATGCAAATTTTGGGACACTGAAATTAGAGTGCAGGAAGACCTGCACCTTAACCTCTCTGAACCTGTAACCGATAGTTTCCTGGGAAAATCTTTGACCCGCCCTCTTGTAATTTGCGGAGATCCGTGATCCCCGAATGATTAGAGTTGGCCAAAGACACAAAAACTTCCGGTTTGGCAAAAAAAAAAACGCAGGATAACAATAGCGGGGAAATAGGAAGCGCAGGATTCGAATACGGATACGGATTCTGGAACCTCAGACAAAAGATGCGTAGGTACCTGTCACTGCGAACGACAGATGCGTTCCAAGGATGCCCAAGGATGCGGAAGCGTTGAATCAAAACAAACCCAAAGAATTGGGTATGGGAATGCGAGTGCGCAGAAAGCGGAAATAACAGCAGTCCCGAGATCCCGATTTCAGTTCAGCGCAACAGTTGTCCCTGCTCTCCCGAAATCACAACTGTTCTCTCGGCCTGTTTTGAATTTATTTCCATTTTACTGCTGCCATCCAGCATGTTGTTTTCTGGTTTTTCGTTCGCCTTTCGGGTTTTTTCCAGGTCCGGAATGTGCGAAGAGCATTAAGCATGGTCCAAGCCCTAAGGAGGATGGGATGCTGCACTGATGCTGCGGTTTTATAATGTCAAACATGTGTCCGCCGAGCCGCCGCGCATGCCTAATGAGGAGATGGAACTGGGAGGCTGGAAAATATATGTATCCCAGGTCCTAACGGCAATCGAAATTGTTGAAGGCACATTTCCATATCGATTCTGATTGAACATAGGAATAAATGTGGGAATAAATATGTAAAGAATTACTACATTACTTAAGATTGTTCCAATAATTAATCCTTTAAAGGGACCTTTTGTTAGATGATTGAATCCTTACAAATATACACTTTCTCTGAAGACAATCATTAGCCCTTAACACACAATTGTTTTGTCCCTGGTGAAGATATTCATCAGTCCTCATTTATAAAGTTTATGGCCAACCAATTTATAAAGTTGAAGTTTCTCCTACTCACTCCCAAGTCCCCCCAAAATAAAACCTGACTCATTCCAGAGCCCAGCGCCACTTCAAAGCCATTTACAGTCCACTCACAATTTGGCCATTTGCATTTGTCCAAAATCCACACGAAAATGGAGCAGTTCCAATCCATTGAAATGCCCCATGCGAATTTATTACGTTAAAAACCACGACTGCATGCCTGATTAAAGGCCAGTGCAGAAAATTAAATGTAACATGCCAAACAATAAAAAGATTGAATCAAAATATTGTATGCACAAGGAATAAATATAAATCGACCATAATAATGAGCCATACTCTGTCACAATCCAATTAAAGACAACCAACGAGGCTCAAAGACAAAGAGAGCTACGGCAATTCGAGGCTGGGAAACGAACCTGGCCAGGGGCGTGATGATAGCATTTTAATGGACAAATTAAAAATCAATGCCCGCCCCCCGGCCGATAATAACACGTACATTGTACTTAAATTAAACAAATCCCAACACAACCCACAAAATTTGTTGTGGCGGCCAAAAGGGAGTCCATAAAGAACTGTCGATCGAACACCGATCGTGAGAATGGAAATGGCGACAATGTCGAATGCCGAATGCCGCCGTCTTCTTCGCCTGCCTCCTGAACCCCATAAATCTTCATAAGCTTGTCACGTTTCCAGTGCAACAGCTACTCGTAAATATCTACCGGCTGACGAAGCTCAAGCTCTTTCCCCAAAAAAATACAGGGAAAAAATAAGTAAAAGGAGGTACTAGGAGCGAAGCTTGAATGCTCTTTAAGAATTATTTATTAGAGAAAAACTATCTATACAAATGCTCTGATGTATTTTAGATACTCCTAGGTTATTTACAAACTTTAGATCCTTTTTCTACCTTTTTAAGAAGGCAATAAAGCTCAGAGGAAGCCCAGATTTACTTATGTTTTCTTCCGTATAACTATGAATTTACCTAATGAAATTTTTCTCACAAAGAAATATACTGTAACGAATGAAAATATTGTTAAGTAAAAGTAGTAAAACAAAGTGGGGCATATATTAGAAATACTCCCCAAAAAGAGCATTCCCGCAGAGCTACCAACAATTATTTTGACATCAAATAGCCGCTCGCCCGAACGAGAGTTTTGGAGCTGAAGAAGCGCTCTTGGCAGTGCCGTCAGTACTGCTCTTGGCCTGCGACTCCCTTCCAGCTCCCCGATCGTATAATGGTAATGACAATGGCAATGGTAATGGTGACAATAGCCCGCCCCACACAACCCAGCCCGAACTCGAGTTGGTCGTGAGTGCGAGTGCTTCTTGGCAACACGTAGGGGACTCCTCACCCCAGTCGAGATGCTTTCTGGACTACCGTTTTTTCGTGGCTGTGGGATGGACTCTGATTTGGCAGTCGGGACACGTGTGAGAGTCGACGTCTCGCCTCCTCAATTTGTGGGCAACGTGCAATAAAATTTGGTTGTAAAAGTTGTTGTTTATCGTTAATGTTTTGCATTTCGGAAATGCTTAAGCCGTCAAAAGGGCGATTGTGGAAGGGATTGGGAGTAAATGAGCCAAGGAGTTCAACAACATCAGTTGGTATTTGGAGCTTTATTTGATTGCGGTTTGATAGAGAGTTTCATTTAATATAATAATATATACTATATATAAGCTTAACAATTTAGTAAATGGTATTTAATGAAAATTGCTTAATTGTTTTCATTAGTAAATGCTTGTTATATGATTGCTCCATTTATCTCAACCCAATTCTCACCAAGATTTCGCTAACGAGCCCATAACTTTCCTAGCTCTCCCCGCTTGGAATGTACTGAGACGCACACTTGGGGAGAAATCTTTTCCCAGGCGGAGAGGCCGAGAGCCAATATAAAAAAGTCGACCCTCACCAACTAGTGCGACTCAAGCGCTGACAGGCCCAGTTAGTGGTAGCGGCCAATTGGTAAGTCAAACAAATGCCGCCAGCGACGACGGTCCACTCCACACTCCACTCATCCGCGATTGACATCTTCATCATAAATAAAAGTGAAAAACCTGCCGCTACAGTTTTCCAGAGATCTCAATCTGAATGTGGCAAGTGAATGCCAATCAAGGGGACAAACAAGCCAACAGACAAGCGATATGTTGGGGCTGCAATCATAACAATAACAATGCCATTGACATTACAATTACAATCGCTATTACACTAACAATTACCATTTCGGCCTAATGAAGACGTGTCCCAGCGGAGGACATCGCATAATTACTCCAAAATATTGCGCCTGTCCGCTAATGGGTCGAGCAAATTGTCTGCAGCTCCTTCCAGACTAAACAAGTGCACAGTAAGAAGTTAGATTATTCTCCAGGAAGAAGCTGACACTAAGTTAAGAAAAGGAAAGAATTTTAATTTAAAAATATTCGTTTCCTGTGTATAAAAGCTTTTCCATTAATTATAAAGATTCCTCATACTTTTCTGATTTATTTTGCAACCTATCGATAAGACTTTGCAGTGATATATGCCTTTAAAGATTGCAAACTTATAAGCGCCTATCAACATGAGGAAATAGATGGAAGCTGTGGCTTTTTGAGGGCTCAAATATGTCCTTAAGATATCCCTTTTTATTTTATTACGTTATATTATATCCCAAGTAAAGTAAATCATTTGCAAAGCATACAATTCATTATAAACAACTAATTTTTCTGACTGCATTTTAACGTGACGCACACTTAATTATCGGTGGACGGCGTGGCACGCCCGCCTCGTTTTGGCTAGGTGTTAACAAATTCATTTCACTCGGCAAACTGAGGCACTGCAAAGTGGTAACTGGTTTGGTTTCCATCATCATCTCCATCACGTAGCTGCCCCAGAGCCGAAGCCTTCATCATAGCCCGCTTCCTTCACGGTGGCTCTATCGCAGTCACATGGCTCTTGAATCTGGAATCTGGAATCTTGAATCTGGTGTGCCAGGGAGGCGGCAACAGTATTTGCATGCTGATTAGCCTTCAATGTCAGTCTGGCCCCGCCAGACAGGTTGCACCTCACTTTCCCATGGGGGCCTGGGGGCCTCCTGCTCCAATTTTCAACACTTTTGACGTGCCTGTTAATTGATTTAGAGTGCTAGCCAGAGCAACTCCATCTCGATCTCCATCTCCATGTTGGGCCTATGATTATAGAGCGCCACTTGCTCGTTATGGCCAACTTTGGCTCTGCACTGGCCACTGTAATGACTCTGTGCCGCTCAGGCTACTGCGGTTGCCGGTAATTGTTGGCCATTTTACTGTACGTGTTGTCTCATGGGGGGTTTGCTAGGGGTTCCCCCCTCACTACCACATCCCCATCCCATCGGAAATGTTTGCCTAACTGCTCAATCGTGCAGAATGACAACTTTATTAGCAGTTGGTGGGCGGCAACAGCGAAAGCCAGTGTTTAAATGGGGGGATTTATTAAAAAGAAAGACTAACAATTTTCAAATTATGGAATGTTCTTCTTGGAAAATATAATTCGTAGTTTACAACTATCTAAAATGATATCCTTTCCCAGCAATATTTGTAACTCCCACTTGAAGGTATAGGTTTTACCAAACTGTACCCGCATTAGCTACTCTAGTTACCCCAGTTTTTCCATCAAGATTTTCCTCTGGCAAACGGCACCATGTGCTGGAGATTTCCTTCATCGAGCATTCCGCGAAAACGAAAATCACTCCAGAGGTTTAGAGTACAGGATCTGTGGAACACCTTGCAGGGTCATCGAATTCGGCTCGCCACCATTATTTTTTTACGCTCGACGGGAACCG
>VNJV01013592.1:0-29419 GCA_008042635.1 Drosophila nikananu | reverse complement strand
ACGGTGTTGGAGGCGGTCAATTTTTTTGGCAACATCTTTATGCAAATGATGCAAAAGTCCTTCCTCGTCCGACGACTTCTGCTTCTTGGAAGGATTAGAAAGTTTGACACGTTTTGCCGGTGTTTTGGCTGGCGTTGATGTCCGACCACGCTTAGATGGTTTTTCGGCTGCCGTTGCCGTTGAAAATTCCTTGGCAAGCTTTTTGAGTTCTGTCAAATCCTTGGTCGTCTTAGCCGCTTTTTTCGATGCACGGTCGTCAGCCTTCTGCTTCAAAACTGTTAAAACTTCGACTTTTTTAGAATTTTTCTTGAGCGACATGACTAAAAACATCGAAGAAATTTATAAAAACATTATTAAAATATATTTACTTATTTACCTCGCCCTATAATTCAAGGTTATTAATGTTATTACTATAAAAATCATTTATGTTGACATCAACGGCGATATTTTACGATTTGTCAAAAAAAAAAATGGGTATCCACAACCCCCGACATTTCAGTGTTCACAACTGCCTCAAGCAGTCGTTTTGAAATCATATGAACAAAATTTTTATTGTGAAACTTTTGTCCAAACCCGGTGTGGAATCTTAAACATAACTAAATTTAACGTCAAAAAATCTATTGCACTTACCTTTTTAATTAACACACTTCACACGGTGACATTTTTAAAAACGTGCAATAAAACTTTTGTGATTTTTTTCACCGTGAAAAAATGAATTTTTCCGGGACACAAAGAAGACGCGTCCGTTCCGTTTGGTATTTGGCACAAAGCAATCGAGCTTCAATAGCGCACACATGACATTTGAAAGATCCGCCCTATCTGTCCTGTGTCAAAAGTTACACAGGGGTTTCCACAACCCCCAAGGTGTCCACGACTGTCACTTTTCCCCTATTATTATTACTCCCAGTTTAAATTAATTAGTAAGCGTAAGCTTACAGTGCGACCTATAGATTATTAAAACAGCAGAATTGTGAGTATGCAAACAACGCCCTTAACAATTCATTTTGAATATTCTCATTACCTAAGATGACTCTAGGCTAACAACTTCGACCCTAACATCGCACAATGGGGCAAAAGATACAGATACTATACAAAAATCTAATTATTGATGACAACGGATCGTAAAATTTGTTATTGCATTCGAATCCGGTTGAATCAAAAAAATTATTCAAATCGGTTAAGTATTTTAGAAGTTAAACGTGTTTAAAGTTGAACCTTTTTTGGGATGCAAAAAAAACAGGTAGACAAATTCAGACTTTGCGGTCGATTTTAAGGTAAAATATGTAACCGACCGGCATGGTTATAAAGTTGAACCTTTTTTGGGATGCAAAAAAAGCAGGTAGACAAATTCAGACTTTGCGGTCGATTTTAAGGTAAAATATGTAACCGACCGGCATGGTTATAAAGTTGAACCTTTTTTGGGACGCAAAAAAATCAGGTAGACAAATTCAGACTTTGCGGTAGATTTTTAGGTAAAATATGTAACCGATCGGCATGGTTATAGTCTCTATCGAAAGGGTAAACAAAAAAAATTTTCGAGTCTAAAATCTATTATTTATCACACCATATAGACCACTTAATCGAAAGGTACTAAATTTGTGTGCGACGTACGGACAAAGATCTAGATGGTGGCTGAAAGGGTTAACGCTGCAAAAGCCAAAAGTTTAACCGATGCCCAGAGGAAGGTATTTCTCCGAACAAGTGAAAAATAAGAAGGTTTGGTTTGCTGCCGAAACGAGGTAAGCCTCCGGACGACTCTTCGTCGGTTAGGCCAGTCTGTCTTATTAACGCACCTCTCAATGTGTTACAACACCTTATCGGCACTCGGCTGGAGAAAACGATCAGAGAGCCAGGCCACCTATCGGACATGCAACTCGGCTTTCAGAAGGCGAAGTTGAAAGTCGATGCCATTTCGAAGGTGGTATCAATCGCCAAGTCGGAAATTGCCGCTACGAGATGGAAAGGAGGCTTGAAAGAGTGCAGCCTTATCGTGACACCCGGACGGTCCGTGCTAGTGGGCTTTGATGACGAAGCGGTGGTCGTGGTGGAGATGCAGCTCCCCAATGCTGAAGTAACTTATAAAAGCTGCGTCGAGGTTATTAGCACGTGGCTAGCCAACGTGACCAGGCATTTAGCTCCGCAGAAGACCGAAGGGGTCCTAGTAAACAGCAGGAAGAAAGTTGAGGTCGCAAACATCAAGGTGGGTGAGTCGTCGATTAGGTTTTCCAAAGCTATCAAATACCTGAGTGTAATGCTGAACACCAGGCTCACTTTCCGCTAGTACCTGGTTTACGCTATTCCAACGCGGCATTATAGAGGGCCTAAACATAATAGCAAGCTGCTGTTGACCATAGTGACGAGTGCGACCTTGCTATACGCTGCCACAGTTTGGGCGCACGCACTGATGACGTCCTCACTGCGTTTTGAACGGTGACGAACCTTACGGCTCTGGTTCTAGCCGGCTTACCCCTTTGGATCTGTTGGCCAGGGAGCAGGCCTATTCAGTCAGCTACATGGAAGAAACACGGCTATACAAACTTCTTTCTGACCCAGGACCTGAGCGGCCATTTGTACTTTCGGCAGGACCTCCACCGATGTACAATGATGGAACCGAGGAGACGCCGGGAACGAAATTTTTTGTCAGATGTAGGTTCGCAAAGGAACGGATTGACCCAGAGTCCGTTCTCGGCTCAAACGTCGCAGTCGTTAACCACATCAAGGTGGTCTCATAAGCAGAGGCTCCACGTGCCGCTGTCTTCATTGGTTACCTTCCGCTACTAAATGCGGAGATGAAGACGGCAGAGATTTTGAATCTTGCCGAGGGCCAAAACAGCGGCCTGCGCGTGGGAGACTGGAGGGTCTTCCGTCTTAACCATCGCGCTGGACCCGGTGTCGGCAGTCGAAGGAGAAGGTGGAGGCGCCCGCTCCCGCAGCGGAGAAGCCCACCTGCTCCAAGGCCAATGCTCCTGTCCCGGCGGCCGGAAGATGGCGGCCAGGGGCCGCAAGAGGTTGGACTAATATCCTCTCCCCCTCTCCCCACTACCCTCAACACGAGGAGACACCTCCGATGTCTTCAAGCGATCCTCCACCACGCAAAGGCCGCATCCGACGTCCTCTGCGAGAGGTTCGCTACAATGGACATAACATTCATCCAGGAGCCTTGGATAAATGCGGGACATGTCCTGGGGCTAAGCAACCCATCTGGTAAGCTGCTCTATGCAAATAACCAACCTCGCCCTAGTGCGGCGTTGTTAATTTAAAAAAATTTAACATTTGTTTCCCTTTCACAGTTCATAACTGAGGACCTGGTGGCAGTTTGGGTTAAAATACCCACTGCCCTTGGGTAACAGGAGGCAGTGCTGGCCTCAATAAAGCGAAGAGTGGGAGGGCCACATGGAACTCCTACAAATCAGTTTTAACGCTCTACAAGAAAGAGCTGAGGAGGTCAAAAAGGGCTACGTGGCGGCAACACTGCATGCAGATTTCATCTCTCCCGGAAGCTGTCAGGCTACAAAAAGCCCTCTCCAAGGACCACTCAAACGGCATCTGCACGCTGAAAAAGCCAGATGGAACATACACGAACAACCCAATGGAAACGAGCAGCCTACTCCTGGCTACTCACTTTCCTGGGTGCGTGGCTATGGAGCAACCAATCTCGAAGAGAGAGTCACCAACCTGCGCGTGGCTATGGCGGCAGACTTTAATTGGGCTGAGCTAAGGGAACCCTCCTATAGCCCAGACCACGCAGGAAACATGCCCTATAGACTGTGTCATCAAACTGCCGTACAATGGGCTCTACGCAGACGGACCAGATGGAATTTACCCCCTGGTCCGTCTATTCAAAGCTAGTCTCTTGTATGGAATCAAACCAAGCAAATGGGCTAAAGTGAAAGTTGTGTTCATACCTAAGGCAGGGAAGAAAGAATCCCAATTGCCTAAGTCATATAGACCAATTAGTCTTAGCTCCTTCTTCCTTAAAACTATGGAGAAGATAATCGACCAGCATATCAGGGAGGTAAATCTCAAGCATCTTCCCCTTAACAAGTACGAATATGCGTATCAAGCCGGTAAATTAACTGAGACTGCCATACATTGCCTTACAACAACCATTGAAAAGGCCATTGGCGCTTAACAAATAGCACTGGGTGCCTTTTTAGACATCTCAGGAGCTTTTGACAACACGTCATACGAGGCTATGTCTAATGTCTCAACACGCATCATTATGTAATTCTGGAAATGCTTAAATCAAGAGTCATAACTTTAGACCTTGGAGGAACCATGACCTCAATCATAGCCACAAGGGGGTGCCCTCAAGGGGGAGTACTCTCTCCTCTCTTGTGGACTCTAATTATAAGCTCAACGACTCTGGGTTCCCCACCCAAGGCTACGCTAATAAGTCATATATATAGTGGGCTGGCAAAAGCAAACCATCTCGGACCGCATGCAGCAAGCCCTACCAGGAAAAGGTCTCTTTCTCTAACAAGACCGTCCCTAAATGGGTCCATCATTGACTTTTTAGCTGAGGCCAACTACTTAGGAGTCACACTTGACTCCAAGCTCAACTGGAACGTACACCTGGAAAAGACCATACACAAAGCCACTCGAACACACTTTGCTTGCAACAGGCTTTACATGGAACCTAAGTCCCAAAATGATCTACTTGTCTTTTAACACTGTGGTAAAACCGATCTTAACCTATGCATCTCTTGCTTGGTAGACGAAATCTACACAGAAGACAGCTGAGGCTGCACTTAACACTTAACAATTACAATGACTGGTCTGCATAGGCATTACTTGAGCCAACCGGACATGTCCCACTGCAGCACTGGAAGTCATAACTGGCATACGCCCTTTACCAATTACCCTGAAAAAGGAGGCCTGCCTGGGGGCACTTCGCCTTCAAAACATCACCAACATTAAAAGATGTGATCTTACCGGGCATCTTAAGGTTCTCGATCCCATAATAAATGAGCCCATTCTGCGCGTAACCGTCGAAACTGGAAAACGGTGACACCGGGGCTGGTATTCTCGGACCAAGGTTCCACAAATCCATAGCCATGGAAAAGTCGCCAACCATTTTCAAAGCAGAGATACACGCCATCGAAATCTGTGCTCGTGAATACCTTTGCAGGAAGAGGCAAGGCGCACGGTTTTACATCTTCTCTGACAGTCAGGCAGCGCTCATATCGCTGAGTTCGTTTACGATCTTTTCCGGACTTGTAGAGACCTGTTTCCAGCAACTAAATGCCCTTGCCTCCAAAAACACCTTATGGTGGGCTGGGTGCCTGGGCATGAAGGCCACATGGGAAACGAGGTGGCAGACTCCCTAGCTAAACGCGGGGCGATGACACCTCTAATCGGCCCTGAACCGTTCTGTGGACTATCAAAATGATACAACAGAGAACTGCTCAGGAAATGGAAGGAAGCTGAGATAAATCGCCACTGGACCGACAGTGCAGGACTGAGACAAACCAAACAATTTCTAGTCCCCCAGATGACGCGATCAAAACGCATTATCAACCTAAAAATTAGCAAAAATCGCTCTCTAACAGGCTACCTAACGGTAGAAACCGATCATTCGATTTGGCGCTCCCCGACTTAGGGTTCTCTCTCACGCTTGCGGCTGACCCGAGCCAACCTTTCTCTCTCACTCTCCGGGATGACCGAAAGGTCACGGAACATATTGGCCGACGACCCGGACGAAAAGGACACCCCGAATCACGGTGTTCTAGAGTGCCGAGACCAGGCAAAACTCTCCAGTTTTTCTACTCTGGGACCGGGCCGGAATCTCTTTCAGCAATCACAACCGAAATTGCGCGAGCCAACCCAGCCATGGAGGCGGACCCGGAACAAGCGGGTCTTATTAAATGGGCAAAAGGCGTACTGCCGGACTTTCAGCCTGTCAAGGCGGGAAGGGCAGCTGCACCCAACGCCCAGCAAGCCAACGCAGTCGCGGGCAGGAGCGCCACCAAACGCCAGCGGTCCACGGAGGTTCAACCTCCGCAGCCGAAGCGTTCCAGGGTGCAGCCTCAGCGGTCCTTTGCCGAGGTTACCAAGGGTAAGATTCTGATTGGAGTGGTGGACGAGGGCTCTAGTGACGGACATATCCCGAGGGACCAGTGGCGGTGGATCGTTGGGGAACTGCACAACAGGTTCGTGGAGGAACTGTAGGCGTCAGGTGGGGCACTGCCCCGCTGTGAGGATGTCGGTTGGCATCAAGGAGGCGTGAAGGTGATCGCGTGCGAAGACGCGGATTCGGTCACCTTCTATAAGAGAGCGATCGCGGGATTGGGTGAAGTATACCCAGGCGCGAAGCTCGCTGCGGTGGACTGGGACAGGATTCCCAGCAAGCCTAGAGCCAGGGCGTGGCTCTCACACAAACCTGCGGAACCGGAGAAGATTCTCAAGCTACTGCAGCTGAGTAATCCCGACTTTCCCTCCTCTGACTGGCGTGTTGCCAAGGTTGAGGAGGCCGTTGGTCCGAGGCGCCAGGTAGTCTTGACTCTTAATGAGGGGACAACCGAGGCGCTGAAGAAGAACGGGGGAGTTCTCCGGTACGGCTTTGAAAGCGTGGCTGTCCGCGTCTACAAAGCCGACGCAAAGAAGGAAGCAGAGGTGGACACGGACGTGGAGGGACCTCGCATTGAGGAGGCACCCGAGGTGTTGTCCGATGAAGAGGACATCCTCGAGGGTTACGTCTCGGAGGAGAGTGAGCTCGCGAGGGGCTTGCGCGGCGTCGAGATGTCCGAGGAGGAGGAAGGGCTGGACGAGCCGACCTCGGACGCCGACATCACTGTGGTGGAGGTTAAGACGAAGAAAGTCTCTGACGTTCCTGCAAATAAACCTCCACCACAGTAAAGCAGCTTCCGCTGCCCTACTTGTCCACCTGGCGGAAGGTGGTATCGACGCTGTCCTCATCCAGGAGCCCTGGATCTGTGGCGACAGAATCCTAGGGCTGAGGGCAGCCGACTATAGGCTGTACGCTGCCCCTACAGCAGGTAAATCACGAGCCTGCATACTCGCTAGGAAAGGTTTAACTCTTTTCATGCTTCCCAATTTCAGCAATGAAGATATCATAACTGCATGTCTAGAGGGACCATGAAGTCCTGGAGGGTGCTGGAGAAGCACTCCTTCTCCGACCATAGGTATATCCAATTTACGCTGAGCTTCGATAGGGTTAATCCAGTTACCTTTCGGAACCCCCGGAGGACCGACTGGAAGAAATATAGATCCCAGCTAAGTAAGATCCTTAAGTCCCCTCCAACCCCGACCCACTCGGACTACTGTCCGGAGGGGCTGGAGCGACTCGTTAAAACTTTCACCCACGCTTGTAGCACGGCTCTGGATAGGTCCTGCCCCCGTAGTAGGAACGGGGGGAAGACTGGGAAGAAGCCACCATGGTGGTGTAAGAAACTAGGCTGCGTCAAGAAGACCACGAGGCAGTCCTTCAATCTTGCCAAGAGTGACAACACAGACGCATCTTGGCGCCTCTATAAGACAAACCTGTCCCTGTACAACAGGGAACTCAGAAAGGCCAAAAGAAGGGCCTGGTCCGACTTTTGCTCAGGAATCCAGGACTACTCTGAGGCGACTAGGCTGCGGAAGGTCCTCTCGACGACGCCCTCCAACCCGGGCTTCGTCAAGCGTCCTGACGACAGCTGGACGACCTCCAGTGAGGAAACCCTCGGGAGAGGGAAACGATGGAACAAACAAGTCAAAACCAGTGTGTGTCATAGAAGCGCTCAACTATGTTTAAGGAATCGTTAGTAGAGTTAAGAAAAGTCCAATCGACTAAAGATAAATATGAGTTCATCTCAGTGAAGCTTTGCTTTGCGGAAGCAGCGAAAAGTTGCACGACTATAGGACCGGTCAGTGTAATGGAGTCGAAGCTTATAGAATTATCTCCAATCTCTCTGGGCTGGAAAGACGGTGAATTCTAAAGACGTGTGCATTTGCAAACTCTGAAGCAAAAATAAGGTCTAAGACTTTATCACAGTTCCTTTTACAATTTAATTGTCCCAACGAATGGTCGATTAGACCGTGCATGGGATAGTGAGGTCCAGTGGTAACAAAAACGTTTAAGTCAGGTGATGGCATCCAAGATATGGAGGACAGGTTAAAATCGCCCATAATAATGTGGTGGTCATTAAGACAAAGGGACGAGTGGATATTTTAAATAAACATTAAATGCTGTAAATATATAATAATGACAGACTGGGGTGGGATGTACGAGCATGAGACATAAACAAAATAATCATGACACATACAATGTGTCAGATCGGACTTAACTGCGTGAACAATTGCGTGCTCAGGCCATGATAATGATTAGTTTTTGGTACTGATGACAGCAGAATACATGCCATGATAATAATGATGGGTTTTGTTGTTTTTGTAAGTGAAATGTTGTTTTTTTTGTACGCTGTTTCCCCCTCGGCTTCCATACAGACACTAAAAGTTCGAGGCGTAGACGGTTTGGCATGTAATGCTAGTTTATTTACATTTATTGTACAGAACTTTGTGTGTTATTTAGTGTTCAATTTATTCAATAAAACTATTTTGGAAAATATAAAAAAAACATACATGTTTTTTTAACAATATATAAAATATAACAAAACTGTATATATTCTCGTTCCACTACTACAAGTAAAACTGGAACTATATAATAGAGTTAAGCTTGATAAATAATCTGAAACTGAATGGTATCAACAACAGATTACAAATCTTTAAAATAATTTTTTTTTTCAAATGTATATTTTTTATTTTATTTATTTTCTTTTTTTTGGAAATGCTATCACACACCGCGGCGTAACATTGAAAACATTTTGTTGAATATACTAGGTTCATTCAAGCACGACGTAAGGCAGAACAATCAACGGCTCGTTGTTGTATGATTTTAGTTGAAGAACTTGATGCCATTCCTTAAATTCTTGATAGCCGGCCGCACTGGCTGATCGAAAACCAGTACGATATTCAAGGTCCATTAAGGGCAATTTTTTGACGGGAGAAGTTTCTGTAGAGGTTTCCAAGTTATTATTTTTACAGTATTTGTTATTAGTTCCATTTAAATAATCATTTTGTGGATCAGTTTGGATTGAATTGAATGATTTTAGCAGACTATTGTTTGCCAAATCGTGCTGGGTTTCTTGAAAGATCAAAGATTTTTCATCATCATCTATATCATCATGATCATCACTTGATGATGATACAATTGAATCATCGCTATTTATTGTATCCTCTCTCGTATCAGTCTCACTATGTAAATTATATCGATTGTTATCGAAAGTTGTTATCGTTGAGCGGTTTTTCGCTTTCGATTCTCCTTCTTCCACTTCACTTTCCTCGTCGTAATTTGAGCTGCTGCTGCTATAATCGAATCTTTCTTTTATACCCAAAGAATTCTCACCGTACAACTCGTGCTGGAAAAATAATTTCTCACGCATCGTAATGTCCGAGGCTACAGAGGACTCTTTTAAATTAAATATATGCTTAAGATCCAAGTCAACTTTAGGATGTTTTGCATTTAGTAGGCGCTTGCGATAACGATGAGGGCGAAAGGGTAGTCTCGCCAATTGACATTTTGTAAGGGGAACTGGAACTGAAACTGGAATTGTCACGTTTTTAACACCATTTCCCTCAGTATTTGATGTAATTGTTGATGAATTCATTGTTGCAATAGTTGTTGGTAAAGTCATAGTTGTTAAATTTGATGAAGTCATTGTGTTAAAGATTGTATTTGCCGGCGAGTGTATTTTACTTGGAGTTTTCTTTATTGTCAAAACAATATGATCGTGACTCGTGGTTGTTGGTCGTTGGACAATGGCATATTCTCCGTTATTTTCATAATCATTCTCATTTCTGTCTTCACTATCACTGCCACTGCTGCTGTTATTATCACTAGTTTTAATATTTAAATTCTTACCATTCCCATCATTATTTTTCTCCACCGCAACTTCTTCGGCTTCCAATTGCACTTGATCGTCGACTAACTTTAATAAATTATTACTATTAGGGATATCTGGAACGGAGTATCTTGATGTGTCATATGATGATAATGTTTTTTCTAAGATTTTTATTGGCACCGCATTTTCATTATGGCTGCTGTCCATCACATCAATATTAACATTTAGCGGCGGCATTTCCATGGGAACATTAAAATTATTACCTGAATTCTGGGACAGACGGTTAATCGATATGTTGCGTCTTTGTTTAGCACGTCGGCAGGTAGGCAAATATTTGGCAACACCCAGAAATGGCGCTATCAGGGACTTAAAAGGTTTCGCTTTAAAAGGTTTCAAGAACTTTAAAGAACTGAGATCCTTTTTAATACGGTCAGAGGCTAGGGAACCATATTTGGGCACAACATCAGCTCCATCAGTGACCGTATATAAAGAATCGCTTTGTTGCATCGAGCAATTTTCAATATCATCCCAATTTCCATTAATATTTGGTATATAGTAATTATGCAAGGCATTTATATGAAAACTGGTCACTTTGTTTGTCTGTACATAAAATCGATGCTTTGCCAGGCAATTGGGATCTTCCTGAACGATAAGAGAGGAAATGATTGGGGGATTGGCTGCAATTGTTTCACTATTTATCTTTTCCAGTTCCTGGGTATTGTTGGTATCAAGTTCGGATACATTTGGAACGTTCAAAACTTTCTTTACTTGCTCCATTTTTACGACCGGTTTAGTTTCAAGCAGCATATTATGAAAATCATCGTTATCGTCATCAAAATCTAAATCAAAGATCGACCTTACAGGTTTTACTTGATTTTCCACCACTTCATGATCATTATCTAATCGTTCTATCGGTGGCAGTATATCTTTTTGATCCTTCCTGTGCACCTTCGTATTATTATCAATATTTGAATTGCATTTTGGCTCGCTTGTTGCAATATCATTGGAAGCTGCATTTTCTGGCTCTCCTTGTAGCGCATTTTTATCGTCATCCTCTATAATAACACAAGAACAAGGTACGAGTGCAGCCAAATACATTTGTTCAATTTCGTACACGCTCAGCGGAGTTTTTAAGCTATGTATCAAGTGCATAAGTTGGGTTGTAATGTCATTTAGATTCTCCGTTTTTATGTTCATTTTGCTGTTGCCAAAGGTTCCAAATGAATTGCTATTACTATTATCCAAGGAATTGGCCTTGATTTCCTGCGATTTATTACTGTCACGTGAGGGTTCTGAGGTTACAGTGTCGCTGTCCGTATTTGCAGCATCTGCAAGTAAATTAATTATTATATTGGGAAATTACTCCTGTAGCTGGTTTCTCAACCCATTTTGAAAAAAAATTTGGGATAAACATTTTAAAACTATAAAAAAAAACAAGCGGGCCAGGTGCACTTTGTTTCGCTTCTAATTTATTTGAATCTTGAGTTGAGAGCGATAAACTATATATACATATATTTTCTTTTTCGTCGCAAAAACAAACCACGAAGACAACGGCTTTGCAACACGTGAACATTCACCTGACCATTTGAAAATCAGAAAAATTAAAGGTTAGACCCCTTATACTTCCAACGATTGGCCTAATAGATTAATTAATAGATTGTCATCGCAGAAGCCAACCGAACAAGGAAGTGAATCCGCTGGAAATCGTGGGATCAGGACTTTCTCTCCTTTCAATTTTCCGTTTTCGTTTGACGAACAACCACGTACCAACTCACTTTATTAATTTTGCGCTATATTCTATTTGATAAGTGAAAACTATTCCATGGTAACCCTTTTAAATTTTGCCAATACTTTACGTGAAGCGACTATTGCTTTATGTACTAAAAAACATTACTGTAATGTTACTGTATACATTAACTGTCAGTTGAATAGATCTGTTGAGGCTCTAATAATTTTTCCGAAAAGTGTTCAATATTTATTTTTGGGAAAAAATATTTTCCTGGCAATTTCAAACGATTGACAAAAGTATCGAAATAGTTTCAACCGTTCTCAACTGATGCGAAATCCCAAAAATATGCGCAATTTTTATTTATGTATATATAGTATTTTTATATATTGCCAGTCGTTGTGGTACAATTTGCAAGCCCCTCTTATTTGTTTAGATATCCTCCCTTTTCAATATTTTGTTCGACGTTCGATATAATACATAATTTACCTTAATGTAAACGGGCTATAAATGTAATTTGTGATTGGTACAAGGAAGTTAAACTATTTTCAGAAACGAATTTTAATTGCGTTCGGCTTTTTTATTTATATTTATACCCTTGCAGGGTATTATAATTTTAGTCAGAAGTTTGCAACGCATTGAAGAGGACATTTCCGACCCTATAAAGTAAATATATTCTTGATCAGCATCAACAGCCGAGTCCATCTAGCCATGTCCGTCTGTCTGTCCGTCCGTTTCTACGCAAACTAGTCCCTCAGTTTTGAAACTGACTGAAACTTTGCAGATAGTCTCCATATGCTCTCACTGCTATATATGTCGGAATGGGCCGGATCGGACAACTATATTATATAGCTGTCATAGGAACGATCGCTAAATTTTAATGAAAAAAATTATATTATAAAAATTTTTTGTTCGCATCATTTATCTTATGTCAGCATCCGAGAAAGCGAAAAGTCAGAACATTTTTCTTCTTCTCCTTCTACTTACTGCAAGGGTATTTAAAATTCGGCATGCCGAAGTTAGCTTCCTTTCTTGTTTTCATACATTTATAAAGTAAGTTAAATATTATAAAAATGATTACGAGACAAGATAAAAAGCTATCTTCTGCAAGCCGAAGTTTAAATAACCTTGCCGTAAGTAATTAAAAATTCGTATACTTATTTCGCAACTTACCATTCTAGACCAATAAAGAGGGTCTATATCTTAAAGTAAAGTAGAATCCGGTTATAACAATTGTCAATGGAGAGTGTTGTTGCCATGCGTCATTTAACATTATTTTAATAAGTGGTGGTAATTTTCGGGTAATTTGCATCTTTGTTTTCATCCATATTGGTGAATGTTTTAGATAAGAGATTTTTTAATGATAAATACAATTATTGGCATTATTTTGCTGCAATTTTTCCGAACGTCGCAATATCCGGTTGAATTGTGAAAAAACTCGTCGGTATAAGCGGTTCGTCGCTAAAAGCGGAGACGTACTTAGCGGAATCCCCTTTATATAAGTTTGTATGTGGACGAACCAAGCCATCAAGTTTTCGTCGCAATAGCCGGTCGGACGCTATAAGCGGAGTCGTTATAACCGGATTCTACTGTATATTTTTTCAAAAATTTGTTAATGAATTTTTAATGAATATGCGTTTTTTCAAAGATGTGGATCAATAAACACTTCTTAACGAGATGAGATAAAAGTGACTATGTTGCTCATACATTATTTACAATTAAAAATTAATAGAAGTATTACCCAAAAAATAATTTTAAGGAACTATATTAAATATATTATGTATTATTAATGTAATAATATTATAATATTTATGTATATTGATTTACATTAGAATACGCCACTTTGGTGCCTACCAGCTGAATTCGCTAGAATGCATAGGAAAGCTGAGGGTCTCAGCAATCCTAGGCTTCCTCAGCGACTCAGGGTGGTACTAAAACGCAACTACGGCTACAACAGGACAACAGAGGGAGTGGATCAAAAAGGAGCCCAGCTCTAATTGGAGGCTCCAGAAAGGGGCCTCACCACTAATACCTACCTACCATATTGATTTAAGCATGCATTATAAACTTAAATTATTTCTGAGAAAATCAGTTAGCAGTTAGTTTTCATTTGTGCTACGCAGCATCATCAGCAGTTAAAGGCATAATTTATTTTTTACAGCCGCCTCTACGGAATTTTTATTTTAAATACAAATATGTAAGATATTTCTTTTGGTTCAGATTACAAATGGCGTTTAGTTTTTTTATTTATTATAAGAACGCCCGGAATCGTGGTAGCAGTTGAGAAACTTTTTTTCCTGTTGAGCGGTGTAACACCGTTACTAATCAATAGAGTGGCTTCAAAACATTATACATCTTAGTTGAAATGTAATTAAAGAAAAAATTTAATTCTAGAATGATGTTTAGAGAGAATCATTTTACGAATACCTTCTGCAGATGAGAAAAATTGACAGAATTTATTCACGTTCGCTATATTGTGGACGGCCTAAACTATGGGAGTGACTTTAATTTTTTTCTCAACAACTGAAAGATACGGGAGGTGATGTATCCAAGCTTTAAAAGTTCAAATTCAACGAAATTTCCAACGTCATCCTGAAGAGGAACTATTCGAAACTTCGTTAACTGTGAAAGATTACGTCCCAGACGACAACACACAAGTTCGTATGGTAGATGATGATAACATCGAGTATATCGCGCAGCTCCATTTCGATTTCATGTCGAAGTTTGATTTCCCGTTGCGAATAAGGGATAAAGGGTTTCTTTCCCGTTGGGGGAAGGGGAGGAACAAAACAGTATTATTATCACATTGATGTGCCTCTTCAGTATGCGAGACAAGTATCTATGCTGATTAAGAACTACAAGGCGGTCAAGCGGAGATTTCCGAAGAGAGCAAAGCAGCAAAAAGGTGCTGGAGAAGCCGGTAACGTATAGCATTAAGCCATTGGCTATGAGGAAGTGATCAGGAAGTTTGGTACCTGAAACTGAAGCAACCGAAGTAAAAGAAAAAGTATGCTAGGATTGAGTGGAACGTAAACCGCCTGTAGAATATATTGGAGCAAATACGAAAAGTATGTGCCCATTTAGCACTTCCAGCTGTGATCACATGAAGTTGTGGCGTTACAAGGATATTGCTTGGATGCTTGGTAATCTGGGACATATAAGTAGTCATTAATAGTCGAGTGCAAGACACTTTAGGAGAAGTTAAATAAGGAAGCTGCAGAAAAACAACCAACAAATAACAACGACAGAAGAGCAACAGCAGGGCGACAAGAGATATCAACAGAATACAGTACAGTCGGAGAGTAACCATCAACAACAACAGACGAGGCTGTACCTTATAAAAAGCGAAAACACAGAATTACAACCAGGGTCCGTAATCATTATACGTTTTATTATAAAAATCAAATGATAATGATTATATTTTGATTTTTTTCGTTATTTTTCAAACATAATCATTACATTTGAGAAAACAAAAAATACATTATAAATAACAAGAAAGGAAGCTAAATTCGGCATGCCGAAGTTTAAATACCCTTGCAGTAAGTAAGAAGAAGAAGAAAAATCTTCTGACTTTTTCGTTGTCTCGGGTACTGACATAAGGTAAATGTTGCGAAAGAAAAATGTTGCGAACGAGAAATGTTGCGAACGAATTTAGTGAATTTATATATATTTTCCTATGGCTGCTATATGATATAGTGGTCCGATTTTAATAAAATTAAAACCGAAATTCTGGAATAATACAACATGTCTATGTCTCAAATTTTATGAAAATATGTGTAAAATTGGCTTAGTTAGATTTTTTCATCAAAATTTTCTGATCGGTCCTTGACAGTTGTATGATATAGTTGTCCGATTTTGATCAAATTAAAACCGAAATTCAAAAATAATACAAAATGGCCATATCTCAAATTTTATTCAAATATTGTAAAAATTGGCTAAGTTATAATTTTTTTCATTAAAATTTACCGATCTTTCCTATATAGCTATATGATATAGTCGGCCGATCCGGCTCGTTCCGACATATATAGCAGTGAGAGCATATAGGAGCATATCTGCAAAGTTTCATCGAGATAGCTTTAAAACTGAGGGACTAGTTTGCGCAGAAATGGACAGACGGACATGGCTAGATCGACTCGGCTGTTGATGCTGATCAAGAATATATATACTTTATAGAGTCGGAGATGTCTCCTTCACTGCGTTGCAAACTTCTGACTAAAATTATAATACCCTGCAAGGGTATACAAATTATTTTTGATGAAAATAAAAAACTTTAAAAAATAATGATCATTCATGATTTTTATTTTTATTTTTTTTATCAAAAAAAACTCAAAACCAAATTGTGTAAGAATTTTTTCCAATATTATTTCAAATTCTTGCATAAGGACCGCTAAGCTACTACCCTTTTTTTATAATTATCTTGGCAGGGTAATAGCTTTATGACAAAAAATGGCTGAAGTGTCAATCAGCAGAAGTTTTCGGTGATTATGGAAGTAAAAAAAGGCTTCAAATCTTGCGGTTACTTTCGCATTGCGAGTTTTCAGATAATATAAATGTTGAGCGAAACATGTTGACATAGAAAAATGTTGCGCAATAACTAAATGTTGCTAGCAACAAAGCTTTCAAAATAAATTAATTGATATACATATTCCTATGGCAGCTATTTGATATAGTTGTCCGATACATATAGTTGAAATACATATTTTTCCGAGCTTGAACTTAAATTGCTTAAACCAAATGAATCGTGATCTGCCCAGAATTTTCTTGTAACTAAGTCATACAGGCCTATTATATCTATGACCTCCCATTTCTATTTGAAATAATTGAACATTTGATTATGTTGAAACTTACCTAATTTATTCGAGAATGTATCGACACCCATTAAAGTAACGTTGCCCGAATAGGATTCCATGATTTGTGGCGAATGTATGGATGTATCTATTTAAAAAAAATATATAATTTATATAAAATATATAAATATTGCATTTTAAAAAACCTTACCTGAACAAGATGATGTTGGTCTAGGAAACATTGCAGCCATGGTTGTAACTTGTTCTGCTCGATTCGTGGTTGATGAATTCGAAAGATTGCTTGTTGTGGAAACACTCAATTTCCTGCTTTGAATTTCATTGAACAATTCTTTTGTGGTCTTCACCTTTTTCACAGTCGAACCTTGACCAAAAAAAATTTGCTGCGAGAGGCTAGTCGGTGATTCTTTGGCTATCAAAGAGTCAACTCCTTTGGAGCCTCTTTTTCGACCTCGTTTTTTTGGAAGATGCATACGAGACTGAGAAGCTGTGTTCTCCAAATCGTTGCTGCCGACAAGCGCAGCTTGATGCATACTTGCATCAATTGTAGCCTCTATTTTCCTGCTGCTATCTTCAACATTTAAAGGAGACAGCCGACTGCAAGAGGCTCCACTTGAATCGTATATGTTATTATAATCATCATATTTTCCAGCATGTTTTCTAGACGATTCGTTGCTTCTTATGGAGAGAAGGCCAACAGAATTATTATTAAGGTTGGAAACCGATTTAAATCTGCCGGTAAAAGTCAATTCGCTGGCGCTTAATCTCTGTTTATTATGCTGTGAGTTTCCCAATGTGGTAGTGGCTTCAGCAGAAAATATCGAGCTCATCGAACTGTTTGAGAGGGAAAAAATTTCTGCAAAGTAAAGGAAAGAAAATGTAAAAGGAACACAATAGCAAAAACATACAGATATTTGGTAGGTTTTTATATAAATTTATCGATAATTTCTTTGGTAGCTATATGATTTCCAATTTTCATTAAATAAAAACCGCTAAAAAAGAAATCCTGAGAACTAACTATATGTCTCAGTATGATAAGTTATATCTTTCTATTTAATTTCCCGATCCTTTTGAGTATATATAGTTTATTATCCCATTTGGCTTGTTCCTACAATTAAAACAAGAAAGGAAGCTAACTTTGGCATGCCAACAAAAAATGTTGCCAGCGAAATATGTTGCGATATAGTGGTCCCATTTGAATAAAATTAAAACCGAAATTCTGGAATAATACAAAATGTTTATATCTCAAATTTTATTCAAATATTGTACAAAAATTTACCGATTGTTCCTATGGCAGCTATATGATATAGTCGTCCAATCCGGCCCGTTCCGACATATATAGCAGTGAGAGCATATAGAAGCCTATCTGCAAAGTTTAATCTAGACAGCTTCAAAACTGAGGGACTAGTTTGCGTAGAAACGGACAGAAGGACAGACGGACATGGCTAGATCGACTCGGCTGTTGATGCTGATTAAGATTATAGGGTCGGAAATGTCCCCTTCACTGCGTTGCATACTTCTGACTAAAATTATAATGCTCTGAAGGGGTATAAAAAATCTACAAGAAAACTAGCATGGTTAGATCAAATATATTTTTATAACATTATGGATAAGGACTATACAATTGAATTGACATCTCCAATCAACTTTTATGCTTTACAAAGTTAAGACTCTCTTTCCAGCAGAAACTTGAACGCGTGAATGCGCTTCCCTGATAAGAGAGCGCTCTCCCTCTGCCTTTCGATAAAAATTTCATAATCCGGGCTTACAAATTCCGAAAGAAAAAAAATTGTATGGTATTATTTATCTTGATATATTTATACTTGGCTAGATCGACTCAGCTAGTTTATTTATTTTATTTACATACTTTATGGGGTAGGATATGCCTACTCCTGTCAGCTGTCAAACATTGATGAGGCCACCGATATTTTTGATGAAAAGGCTTTCTTGCCACTATACTTATTAACTATCACGATTTTATCAAAATGAAATTTATTTTTAAAATTTTTTTCTCAACGTTGTCATTAAATTGAAATACAAGCTAACTTCGGAACGCAGCTTAAAATTAAACAATTATATATTAATCAAATTTGATGAAATAACAAGAAAAACTAACAATTATAAAAGTTGTATCCACACAAAGCAGGCACACAAAGATAGGTATATGTTGAAAAATAGCAAAATATAAATGTTTTGCCAATAAATTGATTTTCCGATCGTTCCTGTCAGCTATATAAAATAGTCCTCAAATTCGACCCGTTCAGAGTTATTATTAGTGATAAGAGCACATAGAACACTATCTGCTGTTTCATTCAAATTGACGGACAGACGGACATGGCTAGATCGACTCGGCAGTTGATGCTGATATATATAACTTAGCCAATTTTTACAATATTTGAATAAAATTTGAGATATGGCCATTTTGTATTATTCTTGAATTTCGGTTTTAATTTGATCAAAATCCGACAACTATATCATATAGCTATCATAGGACCGGTCAGAAAATTTTGAGGAAAAAATCTTACTAAGCCAATTTTTCACATATTTTCATAAAATTTGAGACATAGACATGTTGTATTATTCCAGAATTTCGGTTTTAATTTTATTCAAATCGGACCACTATATCATATAGCAGCCATTGGAAAATATATATAAATTCATTAAATTCGTTCGCAACATTTTTCGCTCGCAACATTTCTCGTTCGCAACATTTTTCTTTCGCAACATTTACCGTATGTCAGTACCCGAGAAAACGAAAAAGTCAGTAGATTTTTCTTCTTCTTCTTACTTACTGCAAGGGTATTTAAACTTCGGCATGCCGAAGTTAGCTTCTTTTCTTGTTTTTTATTTAATTTTTTTTTAGAATTAAATATTTGGATATTCAAACGTATCAGGACAATTATTATTGCAAGAATAGTCTGCTCTGCAGATTATTCCTCTTAAGTGATATATAAAAAAATTTATTTTACGAATTTTTTACAAAAAAAGTTATATTAAAAAGAATTTTTAATTTAAAAAATCGTACGCGGAGAAGCATAGCCTTACGTTGGCTAAACTAAACTAAAAATAAATAAAATTTATTTTTCTCATTTTGGCCAAGTTGTAGGGTAGTTATGATACCAGAAAAATGACCCCATATAAAAAAATGATTCGCTAACAAAAGAAAATTATCTCATTCTCTTATACAGTTTTCTCACAATTAATTTCTAAAAATTGGCCAAAATTTCGACCGCGTATGTAGAAGACCCCCTTTAGGGCGTTTTCTAGTGTAGAAATTTGAAAAAAAAAATTTTTTATTTCATATTTTCAAAGCTTAAAGTTTCGGAAATGTGTCCTCATAAGGAGGAGTCGAAATTTTAAATATTTTTAGAGATATAGCTATATTTAGTGATTAAAATCCTACCTGAATCCGCCTGTGATAAAGCCTCTGCAACTTTGGAATTTACTCCTCGAGCGGTCTGTACATCTTTATCCTTGTGTTTTTTCGACTTTTTCAATTTCTTTTGCCTTGGACCTGGACTTGGTATGGGTATTGGGTTAGCAATTATTGAATTCTGGACATTTCCTTGCTTGGACGACGCAACCCCACTGATATTATGTTCAACCTCATCCGAATCAGATGCTATATCAATGACCACAGCAGGTTCGTTCTCGGTATTTGCGATGGGTGCTGCCTCATGCCTTCTCAATATATTCTTGTTTTCCCTGTGGACATTATTAACCAAGGTTGAGAAACTGGTATGATGCACAGCATCGGACGAATGCTGCGTTTCTGGATGTGTAATTTGCTCTGTCGGTGATAAAGGCAAATGATTTAAAACTTGATCTAGATCGGTTTTGACGAAATCTGAAGACGACGACTGTTGCTGCTGCAGGCTTACAGTACTCAGCTGGTGCGACTGTGGATGTGACTCGTTGACGTTCTGTTGTATTCCCACCATTTCACGCCATTTCTTCAATAAAGACTTGGCACGTCTCGCCAAATGTTCGTTCTTGGTTCGCCGCCTCAATTGGTTGATATACTTGGCCAGTCGGGTGGCCTCCAATTGTTCCTTTGTAATTGTCGTACCCTCCAAGGCACATATAACCGACAGCACCGCCTCCATATTAACAACCTAAATAGTAAATAGGGATACGATAAGTATAGAAGACATCTATTTTCAGGGGAGTTCTCACATCATAGTTTTGATCAAGTGCCTGGGATAGGTGAGAGGTGAGTTGCTGGATTTGGTTTTGGTTCATTTATAGCTCCAACGACGATGGCTAGCAAAAAAAGCAAAATACAAATTATACATATATATATATATATATATATTACAAATTGAAGGTATTATTTAAGGTGATTTTCAGGGATACCAATAAATTTATAAAATTATTAAGCAAATATTGTACATTCAATGAATGGCGCACACACGTACACACATATATAGATATGTACTTGCAGCACTAGACAGAACCGAACCCCTTACAATATTTAGTTAGTTTGCAGAATCAATTATTTGTTTTCCGTTAACGACGAGCCTCTGCTTAGTTCGGAAATGTGTTTACATATATTTATTTAAATTTTCCGACATCAGCACAATTCGCTATTTTCACCATTGACAGCTGCACTTTGCTAGAGGTGATACCTTGAGGATATGGTGCGAATATCGATAGTTTTTTGCTTCTATTAATATATCGTTTTATATTTCAATGTTCACACTGGATCTATTAAGATGTGCTGTGGATTATGAACAGCAGCAAATTATTGTCGTTTTACTTAATAAAATAAAATCAAAACCATGTTCTCACAATGTTAATGAATATTTTTTATCATGGATCGCAAATAAGAGTTACGTTACCTATAAATTAATACCAAAAAATATATCTGGAAAATTATTTTTCCATTTTTAAATTATAAAGTTAACTTTAGTAAGTACAATAATTAAAATAAATATTAATTTATAATTTAATTTAATATAATTAACCATAACAGTTATTTAACTATTTAATTTTACAAATTGAATAAAAAATTTAATTTCAATACTGTTGAACGCAGTGTATATTGACACATATATCTAAACTACTTTCCAATATGTTTCGTGTGACATATGTATTATGCTTATCCACCATGTGGATGGTCCTCTATTGTCATTTTAGTTTCACATCTGCCAAAAATCCAAACTGTTTCACACGGATTGACTGTGTAAAGGTAAAAAACATCAATGGAAAAAATATATAAATAATAAAAAATGTAACATTAAGTTCTTTATTGCAAATAATACTTATATACATATGTATATTATATTGTCAATATTTTTACGCACAGTTTCGGGCACACTTTAGAATCTTTTCCAATATACAGACTTCAGAAACGCACTTGTTGTTATACTTAAGTTGCTGATTTAAGTCGCTTTATGGGATTTATTTACTAATTTATGGGAAATGTTAAATATATCAAAGAAAAATTGATTGAAAATTATATATTGAATTGGCTGGCAAAAATCCTCCATCTGAACCCTCCAAGAGGGCGCCGGCTGGGCAGTGGGCACTGTATTATCCCGGACAACGGGTAATGCACTGCTGCTCCGTCCGCGGTAATACAGTGTCTAGCTAAGGCAACGGTTCAACGCTGGAAAAGCCGGAGGAAATGAATCATTTGCAATGGGTGGAGGTGCCTGGCGGTTAGGCATAAAACGCAGCATGGCGGTTAAGTATAAAACGCAAAGTGGGTGGTTCCCCGGAAAACTAACCAGTCTTTTCTGCAATGGACGCAACAAGGATGTCAACCGGGGCTGGGATATCAGCCCAAACGTCGGTGGAAGGCGTGACTGCTACCACCGGCGGGCACGGAGGGGAGCAATCCTCTCGGCGTGTCGCCAGCGGTCACACCTCTAGCATGACGGGTCGTGTTAGTTGTACTGCTACTGCCAGAAAAACAACTCAGAGCAAACTATGCCGCTCAGGTGCCGCCGTCGATACAGACACGGGCCAGGAGAGCGCGCAGCTCACACCGGAGGAGGAGGAGATCCTACTCCGCTCGCCAGAACCAGGCACCAGCTCTCCGCGCAGGGACGGGCCGAAACGGTCTAGCGAGGGGAGGAAGGCGAAGGCGCAGTATAAGGCTGCACTCGCTATCGGAAGCCGGCTTCGGGCCAAAGCTGACCTCTCCCAAGAGGAGAAGGAAAAGATAGCCTGGGCCGAGTAGAAGATTGCAGAGGGCATGTCCTCTACTGGCGGATTCGCTAACAAAGTGGAGGAGATGCTTGGCAGCAAAAGGCAACGCTCCGCCGAGAGCACGTCTCGGAGGAGGAGGAGGACGGTGACCTGACAGTGATAGTCAACCCGTCCCGAGCAGATCCAGGTACCCATGACCCTAAGGGTACTGCAGCTCAACCTCCATAAGAGCAAAATCGCGTCGGCGAAACTCCTGATTGCCATGGAGCAAGGGTCCGTCGACATCGCTTTGGTCCAGGAGCCGTGGATTGCCTCGGGCAATTCCATTACCGGACTAAAGTCCTCAGCACACCAAGTGTTCTACTCACCAACGGTAAGCAGGAACAGAACCGCCGTACTCGTACGGAGAGCCTTCACGCTAACCTTATGTCTCATTACAGCACGGATGACCTGACTGTGGTGAGGCTTGAAAGCAAGAAAAGGCGCCTCCTGGCAGCTTCCTGCTACATGGCCCACGACAGAGCAGCCCCACCGGAGGAACTCAGGAGCCTGGTGGAAGCCAGCCCGAACGACTAGCAACTGCAGACGCCAACGCGCATCACTTCGTGTGGGGGAGCCCCGACATAAACGACAGAGGTGAGTCACTCTTAGACTTTTTACTATCCACTAACTTAAGCATAGAAAACGTAGGGGAAGAGCATACCTTCGTAGGTCCCACCTCCTCGAACGTGCTAGACATAACACTCGTAAGGGGACAAAGTTCAATGGTTTCAGAATGGAGAGTCCTTGAGAGACCATTCTTCTCGGACCATAAGTACATACAATTCCTTTACGAATTCGACCACTCTCCCAAACCAACTGTCTTTAGGAACCCCCGGAACACTAACTGGGAAAAGTTTAGGAAGACAATCTCAACACGACTCGCGACTGGCCCGGGCCTAGTAAAAACCGCTGAAGACATAGAAAAGTCCCTAGAGACCCTCTCCAAGGAATTACTAGATGCGCAACGCGCAGCATGCCCGACATCTAGGGCTAGAAAGAGGACCTGGTGGAACAGTAATCTTTCGCTCCTACGCAATAACCTCAGAGAGTTCTTTAAAATCGCCAAAGAGGCGAAAGAGGATGTGATCAATGAGGAATACGAGACCCTACTCAGGGATTACAAGAAGGAAATACGCAGGGCACAAAGAAGCTCGTGGAGAAAGTTCTGCTCCAATATCGAGACGGCTCCAGAAACGACTAGACTCCTGAAGTTGCTATCGAAGCAACCCACCATACAGAGTCAGCTAAAACGCGATGACGGACAGTGGACTGAGGGCAGCGAGGAGGCCCTAACAGCACTAATGCATGCTCACTTCCCAGGATGCACTGAGATGCCAACGAGCACCAAAATCTTGCACTTGGAGAAAAGAGTCTCCCAACAAATTTAATATCATCTAGGAGAATCCAATGGGCTGTAGATTTCTTTGCGGGAATAAAGGCACCATGACTAGATGGAGATGTCCGTCGACCCTCAGCTCGGTCATGGAATCAACACTCAGGGAGATATGTGAGTGGGCGAAGAAGGTAGGACTCGATATCAACGCGGACAAGACGGACCTCATTCTCTTCACCAAGAGATACAAGGTGCCGCTATGGGTCCCCACGAAAATTAACTCAACCAGGCTAACCCCGAAGACACAAGTCAAATACCTCGGAATTGTATTAGGCAGCAAGCTGACATGGAAGCCCAATGTATTGGAGAGGGTAAAAAAGGCCACCATAGCGCTATATGCATCCAAGAAGATGCTTAGCAGCATATGGGGCCTCTCACCCGTTCTAATGCACTGGATTTACACCTCGGTGGTACGTCCAATTCTGATGTGTGGAGTCTTAGTGTGGTGGCAGGCCATGGAAAAGAAGACTTATAAAAGGCTCTTGGAGAGAACTCAGCGGCAGGCACTGCTCTGCATAACAGGGGCGTTGAGGTCAACCCCCACAAAAGCACTCGAAACTATAATAGGAGTGGATCCCCTAGACATTCACGCTCAACTGATTGCAGGAAAAGCGGCAAAACGCCTAGTTGCATCAGGGAATATGTCTCTACAGGGATTCGGGCATAGTTCAATTGGTCGAGACATGAGCAGTATATCTGATTACATGGTCACCAGAACGTGCCCGGATGTAAAAACAACTACATTCATGGGACCAGACGACTGGAATACAGGTCAGGACCATGCTCAGCACCTCAATATATACACCGACGGCTCCAAGATGGAAAGAGGAGTTGGAGCGGGCATATACTGCACAGACCCTGAAATGAGGCTGTCGTATAAGCTACCAAGCCAATGCAGCATATTCCAGGCGGAAGTATTCGCCATAGGGAAGGCGGCAGAGCTTGCGCAGAGCATAGACCGCCCATATGAAGCGGTCAACATGTTCGTAGACAGTCAAGCGGCGATAAGATCCATGCAATCGTCAGCGGTCAGTTCCAAAAATGTACTGGCAAGCAGGGAGGCACTAGATATCCTCAGCACGACTACGTCAGTGCGGATCTACTGGGTTCCCAGCCACCAGGGCATCGATGGTAACGATACGGCCGACGAACTTGCAAAGGAAGGCGTAGGACTGCCGAATGAAAGAATAGAAAACGTTTCTGTCTCCCTAAGAACGCTTCAAAGCGAGCTAGAGAGACGGGCCGACACACGACACACGAGCCAACAGCAGGTGGAGGAGAAATTCCACAACCTGCAAAACATCAAAAATAATGTGCAAGGAGCGCAACGAAAAACTCAGTCACTACGTGCTGCATCTTCCAAGGAAAGATTGCAGACTGGTAGTGGGAATTCTCACAGGGCACTGCCTAGCTGCAGCACATGCAGTCAAGCTGGGTATTACCGAAAACGCCAAATGCCGGAAATGTGATGAATCCGAGGCAACTGAAATCTTGGAGCATCTCATTTGCAAATGTCCGGCCCTAGCAAGGGCAAGAACAAAATACCTAGGCGCTAGGTGAACTACTTGCCTTCGCGAAAAACACCTCGATCCTTCAAGATTTCGAAAATCGCGTAAACACTCTATAGGTCCAGTCAGAAACTTTCGGACAGCTAAGGGCCATATTGGCCTATGCGCGGCCCCGTGAGGGTTTTTCGACACAATCTATATATTGAATTTAACAACAAAATCACCAACATTTCATCAGCGATTCATCATAGAGTTTTAAATGCACCAACCAAGCCATCGAGTTTTCGTCCCAATAACCTTAAGGACGATATAAACAGACTCGTTATAACCGGACTATAATAAGAAAAATGAACATAATTAATGTAAAAGAAAAAAATATACCGATTTTTCCAGGCTTTTATTTTAAAAATCACGATTCGTCTCTGAGATTTATTTGGTTCAGTTGTGCTTCCTGAAAGAGATTCCGACCCGGGCCCAGAGTAGAACACTGTAGAGTTATACCGTAACATAACCTTAGTCTTTATTAACTTAAAATTTACAAATTTAGAATAAGTTTATATTTCATGCCGGACCTCGCTGCTCTGCAACGCTGTGACTCGGGCCGGGGCGTACTTCTCGTCCGGGTCGTCGGTATCCACGGGACAAATCAATATGCTCGGAGACCTTTCGGTCGCTACGTCTGACAAGAGAGAGAAAGGTTTGCTCGGGGGCCGCAAGGTCAGCAGCAAGACCGAGAGAAACCTATTTCGGGGACAGCTAGGTCAGCCGCAAGCGCGAGAGAACCCTATTTCGGGACCGGTAGGTCAGTCACGAGAGAGGGAGAGAAATAATATTTCGTACACCGCTAGGTCTGCCACGAGGGAGAGCAATAGGCCTACGGGGACCACGAGGAAAAGAAAGAAAAATTAATTACAAAATACTTCTATCTACAATGTATAACTTAAACCAGATCGAATGATCCTGTCAACCCAAAAAGTGACTTTTGCTACTGACGACTGGAGGATTAACCCCAACCGATCGCTGTAGCTAAGTACCATACCAAGGCTAGGGCCCGCATTATATGGGGCCCTGGCGAGGCTAAGTGTGCCCGCCGCCGATTATTGATTAATTAAAAAATATAGCAATTTCATTTCTTATGCATCTATTTCTTCCTATTCTTAATCCTAGGTTAGGTTAGGTTAAGGCGGTGACGGCCGGCTGTTAAAACCGGCCCGTCCACTTGAGCCAAAGGAGGCTCCTTGTGATGCAATGTAGGCTTAGATCCCCCGTCCGCTACAGCTTCTAATGGGCCGATGACCAATCCTTAGTGCGATAGGACTAACCCGATCCTTGGATCAAGCGCGTTATCTGTCTTAGTGATGCCTCGCTTAGCTCGGATACTGCAGTCTTCGTCTGCTTAGGGCCGGACAGTGGCAGAGGAGGTGAAGAACGGTCCCCTCTTCCCACCCGGCCGTTAAATTATTAGCCATCCGTGTAAATGTGAAGGGACCGTTCCGTTCTGTCGGGGATGGAGACATGGAAGGGTGTGATAGTGTGTTCCTCGGGGACATAGTAGTCAGTGTTCCCCTCAATAAGGTGTGGAGCAGAGTCGATATTCGTGTGCCCGAAACTCGACCTTCTCCACAGGCCCGCGCCTTTCAGCCTTATAGCCGAGAGTAACGCGGTCATCTCTCCCATTATTTCAATTGAAATGATGTCCAGGAGAAAGTCCAAGGCGTCTCCCGGAGTCGTACGGCGTCCGCCGGTCATACAGATCTCAGCCATGCGTTGGATTTTTCTTACAATCCAGCCGCAGAGCTTAGGGGGTACCATTTTGGGAATTTGTATTTCCTCGTAAAAAGGACCACTTCGGTCTTCGCTGGGTTTACTCCAAGTCCGCACCTGGCAATCCAATCCGCCAGAACCCGAAGGCTGTTGCTCATCCTGTCACAAAGGGTTTGCGGGAATTTTCCCATAAAAGCCAATGCAACATCGTCCGCGTAGGCCCCAACCCGACAGCCGCCTTGCTCTATGCCCTGTAGCAGTTCGTTTACCGCCACATTCCATTGGAGAGGGGAGAGGACTCCACCCTGGGGTGTGCCTCTGTTGAGTTTTCTGAACCCCCCAGTGTTGACCCCCCAGTGTTGCCTCCACCGTTCTGCTGCGCAAGATCCGGTCAATGAGACCCACTGTGTGTTGATCAATCCCCAGCTTAGTCAACACCATCAGGATTGAGCCTGGACAGATGTTGTTGACAGCGCCCTCTATATTCAAGATGGCGTCGTGGAGCGATTTTTCGATTAATGTGGTAAGCGAATGGAGTGCAGTCTCTCCTATACGCATGTTGGCATCCTGATAAGGATGATTGCGGAATGTTTGTTCTTAGATGCAGTCTATCCGGCGTTTTGATTAGAAACGAGGAGAGGCTTATAGGCCTGTAGTCCTTGGGCGTGCATTGCGATGGATTGCCTGCCTTGGGGATAAACACAACTTTTGAGTGAGCCATCCACTTGGAATGACCCCTGTGTCGAGGATGATCGAAAAATCAGTCGAAGGCAGGACGTGGATAGTTCGGCTGCATAGCTAAGCTGTGCAGGTAGTTTTTCTGGACGTTGATGCACTAAGGTCAGTACATTCAAGTGGCTCCTATGCCACTAAGTACGTGCAAGTTCCTGTTAGTTGTTAGATCTCATTGTAAATCTGTCTGTGAATCTGTCTGTAAATCAGATTGGCAGGAAGCGTCTGTCTGTGTTTATGGAAGCCCTTAACTATGAAGGAAGTGAGCTCCAAAAGATTGGTTGACATGGAGAAAAAAAAATGTATCTGCACAGGTGCAAATGAGGAGTTATGATTTTCTCGAAAAGTTATGGAATGACCGACAACTTGCTTTATAAGGACATTGTGAACAATTTCAGAAGGGGATTGCACAGGACGTCGGCAAAATACCTAAGCACTCAGCCAGGTATACCGTCGGGACGTGGCGAATAAATGGGCTTAATACGGTGAAGATCTAAAAGAATAGAGCTTTCGTCTAAAGTAGGACTGAAAATTCGTCTATTCTCTTCATAGCGAACGGTCGTGTTTTTGTTTTGCGCTCCGAATCTTTTGTTGTTCTGATTTTTAATTCACCTGTGTTTAATAAATCACTAACTTAATCTTCTTACTTTATTTCTGCCGTTTGCTACCGCGTGCATGAGCTTTTGTTTTGTGCTAAAATTGTATTAAATCCAATATTAGTTTTGTGCTAAGACGGTTTTCTGCATTCTCTTTTGTGCCTACCCCGCTTCCCCCCGCTTAAGTTCCGTTGGTGTTTAGCTGCAGCTAAGCGGTTCTAAGCTCTCGCTCTCACTATTTTCTTATCGCTCTCACTCTCCCGCTCACTCGCGTTGACGGTTCTCTCTTGCGCACAGTGGTCTAAGGTTTGTGAAAATTTCTTTCAACGTTGTCTGTGCAATTAAAAACTGCCCACATAAAAATGTTTTGGCAGACCAACCAAGTCTCTTTTGCTGGCTTTGCGATGCGGTTGTACACGCTAAGTGTGTCGACATGACGGGCCGTATCGCAGATGTAATTTCCTGTAAAAATGGATTACATTATTGTTGCCCGTCCTGTCGAGAGGTTGAGAAGGAAATGAAATCCTTCATGCGGCAGACCAGCTTACGGTCAATTTTCGCAAAGCGAATGATCTGTTCACTGCGTTAGACGCTCAGTTTAACAGTCTGAAGCTCTTAAACGAGTCGCCAAAACGCAAAAAATCTGTTGCTGGTCGTCAGCAACTGTGCGAATCCCAGCAACCGATCGTCGGGATCACCCCTTCGGCACAGCCACCGACCCCGATACCAAGCCCAATGGTCTTGAGATCGGGGGCGGTATTAGATTCGGTAACCGAATGTACAGGGGTGCAAATGGCA
>VNJV01013590.1:0-19149 GCA_008042635.1 Drosophila nikananu | reverse complement strand
AACACTACAGAAAAAACGTATGAACAAGGTAACATTAATTAATTTATTAAAAAGAACATTAAGTAATTTTATTTTTAAATATTTTAATAAAGAACATTCAATTTCAATTGCAGCAGTCGAACAAGTTCGTCGAGCATGTTCAACGGCGTCGAGCGTGTTCGTCGAACCGAGCGTCGACGTCGGCAGATAAATTGGTCGACAGAAACATTGTGCCGCTATTTAAAGTTACTCTTCGTTTCAACCTCGCCGGCGAAAGCTGGAAATACTAAGGAATACCGAGAGGCTGGCAATCCGGCTTTTTGAGAGCGCGTCGTGTTTTCGACGTGGTCTTGTCCGTTTTGGCGCAAATCAAATTGTTGCTGCAGCCAGTGAATGTGAAGCCTAAGTTAATTGTTGGCTTACAGATAAACGAAATTACTAAGGACTAAGAACATTTCTGCATTAAAACCTCGATTTCTAATTTTTTGACAAATTTTTCACATTTTCGACGATGAAACCCCTTTAAAAAAATAGGTAAATTTGTAGGCTCAAAAATCGAGAACTTTTTCAGTGGTTTTTTGATCGGAACTTGGCTTAAACTCAACGGATTTCAGTCTGGTTTGGTTTTTTCTTCTTTTTTTTTAAAGGAGAACATTTCTGCATTAAAAACTCGATTTCTAATTTTTTGACAAATTTTTCACATTTTCGACGATGAAACCCCTTTAAAAAAATAGGTAAATTTGTTGGCTCAAAAATCGAGAACTTTTTCAGTGGTTTTTTGATCGTAACTTGGCTTAAACTCAACGGATTTCAGTCTGGTTTGGTTTTTTCTTCTTTTTTTTTAAAGGAGAACATTTCTGCATTCAAAACTCGCTTTCTAATTTTTTGAAAAATTTTTCACCATTTTGACGGTGAAACCCCTTAAAAAAATTGTTAGATTTTTTGGCTCAAAAATTGAGTTTTTTTATCGTAACTTGGCTTAAACTCAACCGATTTCAGTCTGACTTAGTTTTTTCTTCTTATTTTTTATAGGAGAACATTTCTGCATTCAAAACTCGTTTTCTAATTTTTTGACAAATTTTTCATAATTTTTTTTACAAGTTTTTCACAATTTTGAAGGTGAAACAACCCCTTGCATTTTTTTGAGGAAAAATGGATTTTATTGTTGGAGTTTTGGGTCAAATAAGTGGAGTAAATTATGAAATCATTTGTCACTAGCGCGAGTAATTAAAAGTTTTGAATTTAAGTGTTACCAGGATAAAAAAGAAAAAAACTAAATAAGATTGGTAAGGGACTTTTTTATAAATATGTATATATAAAATGTATTCACACCATTTATTCATTAGATTTTATCTGGAAAAGCATAGTGGAAGCTAAGAGATACTTATTTTAAAACAATATATCATTGATCATGATCAACACTTTTTTGGTAAAACACAGTAACTTTGTTATTAAAAAAATGGCTTTGTTAATGCCATACCCTAAGGCTATTTTAAGCTTTAAATTCTTTGGGAATCCATTGGCCCGCTTATCTTTTTCGCTGCAGCTTATTCCGAGCCCTGCGAGCAACTGCCTCCCTGCCTTGCCTGAAATTGGCAGACATTAATGGGTTAATTTGCATTAATACAATTCAATTGAATGCGTCGCCGCAGGGGAAAAAGCTTGTGTTGGTGTCTCTCGACTTTTCCCCGGCTTGTGTTTTTCTTCCTCGCCACGGCTCCTCCCATTACACTGTTTAATTCGATTTGCCATTGCATTGAAATTAAATTAATTTTCAGAACTGGCAATGAAATTCCTTCGTCCTCTCGCTTTGCCTGAAAAATGCATAATTGCATTTTAAACATCACAAACAAAGACAAAGCCCGAAGAGCATAACCCATAGGTTTCCCTGACATTACCAACCATAATAAAAGCCTTTGGAGCAGTAAATAAATATTGAGGATTTGAGGAACATGCAAATTCTTAGACATTTTAATTATAATAATAAATTTCGTGGTTTCAAAACAGGCATGATTTTGTAATCGCTTTTCGATTCATTCCGCAGAATAAGCGACTGTGGCGAAAAACATCATCGGAGAATGTACAAACCGACCTTATCCCCACAAGTCATTGAAGTTGAAACTCATAAGACATAATAATATCGAAAAACATAAATAAAAAAATAAGAGACTGTGGCGACAACTATAACAAAATGACCATAGAACACCCAGGAGGGATCAGGAAAAAGATCAGACAATCCCCACATGTCATTGAAGTGAGTAACAAAACTTATGTGGAATAAATAAATACAACTTTATTATACTCAATAAAATAAAAAATTAAATAAAATAAACAAACAAAATAAGAAGCCTGGGTTCAATATTGAACTGCGAGTCCCAACGAGCGAACGAGGACTGAAGTGACAGCGACAGCGATAACATTGTTATCGTTGATGACAACTATCGATATTGCAATCGATGGCAGCTTTTGCTTAAACATCGCAACACGACTAGTCACGACACGCCAAAGGTGGAAGAGCACTTTATGACATATTAAGGTTATTATAATTTATTATAGTAAATATAAAAATAATAATACATTATAAAATTAATTAATTAAAATAAAAATGACTGAACTTTTCCCCCTTTTTGGAACCCACAAGCTCTTGGCACAGTGCCTACAATTATTCAATTAAATAATTGCATTCTCGGAGACATTAAAATCATTTTCGGCGGCTACTTAGCCGCCCACAACTTTTTGGCAAAGAAAATTGCTCACACAGGCTGAGGGGCGTGTGCTGGGGTTAAGGGTGGGCGTGGCTGACAACAATGTTGGCAGCTGCATGGAAAACTTGGAAAACTTTTTAAGTGACTTCTAATAGCGAATTATGATGCAGCCGGCGGAGAGGATGAGACACAAGCCAAAAGGAGGCGATGTGGAGAGGCAGGGGCGTGGCGAAAAGTTCACGCTTAAAACTTGACAACGATAACTTCATTGAGGAGTGAAAAGTGCGGGAAAATGGCGGGCCGGAGCACCGAGAAGAAGCGAGAAGCCACACACGAGATGCTATAGCCTAAGCCCGCAAGTGAGAGAGAAATTTAAACAAAGTTAGTTAGTTTCTTCCTTCCTTCCGCACATCCTTCCTGCTCGGGCTGATTTCCAGTGCGTGTAGCCAAGGATACACCACAGGAAAATGTCTTTATTTAAGGAATTATCTAAAAACTTTATACATTATAAACTGGGGCCAGCGCACCCTTCATTTTTCTATATATGTATAAATTAACATTGTCTTAATTTGGAATGAATTCTTAAATTTAAAAAACAAAATATAAAGTATCTATTTTTATATTACAAATAATGTGTTTTAATTTTATTAAATTTAATATTTCACAATTTTAGAGCGTCAATTAGAGATGTTATATAGCGTACATGACAAAGTGATGTTATCGATAGGCCGGAAAAGGAACTCTGTGCTTACCACAGAGCTTGTTAAGCTAATCGTTCGTTGTTTATTTTCAAATTTGAATGAATTGAAAATTACTAAAATAAATGGATAATAAATAATATTGATTAATAAATACAAAATGCTTGCCTTTATTTTGCTTCTAAGCAACCAATTCGGAATGATCTGAAAAAACTTTCTTAAACCTCTTCACCACCAGAAAAAAAAACAACTACAATTTTTATTTTTAAAATATCTAAAAACCTAGGAGCATCTTAGGATATTTCTGATACTTTCGCTTCAATTTACAATCATTTAATATATGTACATTCCAGTGCACGAGTCTCTATGAGTTTATGCAGTGCATGTGTGCGGCTTGATATAATGACAAAGTGCACTCTGACATTATCATCATCAGTGAACGCAAGTCGCCTGCTTGCCACCCACCCAGCTTTTCCTCCCAACCCCCAAAAAGTTTCTCGTTTTAATGAATTATGCGTACATTGATAATAATTTCCTGGTTAGCTGCTGCGCCGACGGCTCCTCTTACTCCTCGGGCTTCGTGCTTCCTTCTTTGCCAACTTGTTTTTTTGGCAATGCCCTAAGAGGGGCGCCTCCCCCTCAGGTTTCCTTGAATTTGCCACCACCACCACCTGCAACCTGGCGGTAACCTGCAGGCGGAGCGTGTTGCTCCTGTCTGCACTAATATAAAAGTTTCGTGCACTTTTAATAAGGCTGCGTTTATGACGACAGCAGCGGGAAGAACAACCACCGGCGGGCGGGGAGGGTGTGGGAAAATACAGGCAAAAATTTCAAGAGAAAAAGCCCTGATGAATGGTTTGTGTAGAGGTGCCGCTTTTCCAGACTGCCAGCAACTGCATATGACGACAAGTGTCAAAAAGTCGACAGTGGAGAAGAAAAGTTTTTTGGAGAGACACAAAAAAAAAAAAAGAAATAATAAAATAAGAATAAAGATACAACAAATAAGAAAAAGAAATGAGGGAAAATATAAAAAACAAGACAGGAAGAAGATGTATAGAAATAGAAAAGGAAAGCAGAAAATATAGCAGAAATCCAAAGAAAGCGAATTCGAGGAAAACTCGAGGTACAAATTAGAAAAATATAAAAAATATCAAAACTTCACGCTTAGATTTAATAATCAGAAAATTAATTGTTATCAATATTATTAACTATAAATGTAATTAATTAATTTGTAATTCATTCAAATTTAAAAGTAAACCAAGAACGATCCGCTGTTAAGCTCTGTGGTAAGCACAGAGTTCCTTTTCTGGCCTATCGATAACTTAATTTTACCACATTAATTGGAGACGGTACAAACTCGGAATATTGCATATATACCATCTCTAATTGACGCGGCAAAATTATGTATTTAAAAATCCCTTAGTTAAATATTTTCTTCAACTTCAACACTTTAATATTTTGTAGTGCTTCATTGGCAGGCTGAAGAAGAGGCCACTCAAAAAATGGCTTCAGCTTCCGGTGAACTTTTGGGCCGGGAAATACCTCCAGGAATTTCCACTTCCCCCACTGCTCCCTCTAATTGAGTTGTTTTTGCCCTGGTTGTTGCATGTAATTGCATTAAACTTGGCTCAAAGGCCGGGCGATCCTTGTACAGTGGAGCCTCTGACACATGGCAGGCCACTTAAAGCCAAACGCAGAGTGGACTTCAGTCAAAATGGTATTTTAATAGGGCCTAATGGCCATTTTAATTGCCTTCCAAGGCCGCAAAATGCCTGGGCGTGTGACGCGGTGCGGGAGTGGGGCGGTTTTGGGGATGGTGATAAAAGTCACACCCGCACACACCCCTCAAACATCAGGCGAAAGAGAGAGGGCAAGACAGCGAGCTTTATCTTTATGAATATCGCGACACTTTATGAAGGCCCCCGAAACGACATTGGTGATAAAAACGGAGGAACGTGTCCAGCGGGAAAATGAGAAAAACTCTGGGGGCTGAGGGAAAGGCAGGCGGGTGGATAGAGCAGACAGGTCACGTATCTGACGGATACATATGTACGTCTTCAGTAGCCAGACAAACAGATATGGGATATAGAGGCAAATACACACATGGCCCCTGCACTTGGAATAAAATCACATCTAATGGCTAGAGCTTTGGGAAAAAAAAATACAAATGATCTGGTTAAAGCCCAGATTTTTTGTTAATAAATCAATTTAAAATTCATTTAAATAATTTTGTCCAGTGAATACATACCCATGTCTCTCGCTTCTCGCATTCGGTTCCAGTTTTGTGAATCTCTCAGCCTCAGTGTCTTAGTGTCTCAGTGTCTCAGTGTCTCAGTGTCTCAGTTTGGTTATCTGGGTCGCCTTTCTCCCTGCCTGTCTGCCTCTGGATTCTCGGATTTGTCACCTCTTTTCTCCAGCGCTTTTGTTTTTGAGCGCTTCTGTTCTCGTTCTGAAAGCGAACATTCTCTGTGCGGCATCTTAATTGATTGAGAGTGACCGCGAGGCGATTAGAGTAGTAGAAGGTCTGACACAGTTAGCACCGGTGATTGATGGATGTGCTGTATGGTTATGGCCATAATCCCAAGCGAAAGAAAGCTGTCAGTTAAAAGCTATGTATATCGATGTGCGTGAGTTGTGTGTGTTGTGTGTATAGGTTCAATCCTATACATATATGGCGACACGCCCAGTTACGCCTCTGTTATTCAACGGTGGCCAGCTATTAATTGGATGTCATCATCATCGTCACCTTTGGCTGCAAGCTGCAAGCTGCAAGCTGCAACAGCCACTGTCACTGCAAAATCCAACAGAGGTGCAATACACAGTGGCAGTTGCAACAATGCAGAGAGCAGGGGCAGTCTGGTCAACCTGTAAGGGGGGATAAATTAATATTACTATTATATTGTTACAAATATTCGCTTTGTTATCTAAAAGCTAGCTTAATTTCATAATTTTTTGTTTTAAATTTAATTTTTCTTTCTCATTGTGAACGTATTTCAGTTTAGTTATTTTTTAGTAGGTATTTTTGAGCTATACCAATACGTTCACACTGCAGCAACTTGGAAGCAAGAATGCAGAAAGATTTCTAGAAAATGTTTAAATTTTATTAATTATTATTAATGATTATTAATTATTTAATTTAATTATTATTATTTAATTATGTCAAAAATTTAATTTTTCTTTTTTCAATATTTCACTGCAAAGTTTTTATTATGTATTTTCGTTGCTAACAAACACTATTTTCTGATTTATGCAAACAAGAAGTATTAAACATAATAATAATAAAACACGTAGCCAAAAAACATAACAAATTTATGTTTTATAATTTAGAAAATTGAAAAGTTTTGTCAATTAAAAATCAAGTTAAAAAATAGGTTTAAAAATGTAATTTGTTTAAATTGAACTCCTTATATTTATTAAACATCTTTTAAATTTGTATAATGCATTTTCAAATTCTTTAGCAGAGGCATAACTTTCGTTAATAGCTAAAGCTGCGCCAGTGGCAACAGCACTTGGGCCCAGGCCACATGGTGCACACCTTGGGGGCAACTGCAACTGGCAACGAAAATAGAAAAAAATAAGAGAAAAAAATAGAAAAGGAAAGACAGTAGCCACCGGTAGCAAGTGGCAACCAAAACCAAACGATGGTGATGATGATGATGATGCTGAGGAGGAGGTGGATCCCAGAGCCGAAGACGATTACCACCGAATGGTGATGCAATCCTCTTCCTGATTTCGCCATGCCACTCCGGGGTCTGCGCGCCCCTCCTAAAAACTGCCTTCTCGCCTAATTATAGAAATTCGCAGACGGCAGAGTTGACAGTGACAGGAAGATTCGCCTCAATACCACCCGCCCTTTCCACCATTTTCCACCATTTTCCACATGTGTGTCTCCATACCACCACCTCGTGTCAACTCCAAGCTCGGTCTTGGCCAAAATGGGAAATGACAAAGCCTTAGGCGGCGGAGGGTAAAACTGCAGCTCGAGTTCTCTCCTTTGTCGTGGAGTGTTAATGGGAAATTGAAAATCCATTTGCTGATTAATTTCTGCCCCAAAAAAAAAAAAAAAAGTACAGAAAAAAAAAACAAAGGAAAAAAAGGTAAACCAAAACCAAAACGGAGCAGTAGCAAGGAAAACATTTACGTAAATGAACTTTTTCCTTCTGTCTGAACGCTGCTGCCTCTGCTGGAAAAGTTTTCCATTTTCCATTTTCCGTTTTCAGTTTTCAGTCGAGTTCGTTGTTTGTTTGCTGTTTGTCGCTTCTCTTTTGTCGCTCTGCGTTCACGCAAAGTAAAAAATAAAAAAAAAAAAAATAAATAAGAAGAAAACAAGAAAATAGAAATGTTGGTAAAATGTTTTTTGCATTCGCTTGCTAGTTTTCTAGTTTTATTTATGTCCTGCATTCATCCTGTCACCTTTTTGCATTACCAGAGCTCACCGGGGCTTATGGGTTACGGATATTATCGGGGGAAAAGCCCCCGGAAAATGGGGAACCTTTTCCACTTATGGCAAACACATACTGGGATTTTGCTTTGGGGCATCCCACACAAAGATTATTGCAAAATATCAATGCAGTCCCGTCTTCAAAAAGCTTATATTTAAGTTTCAGTTGAAAAGTAGCTTGGAGGAAGACGATCATCAGTATAATTTATACCCCTGCAGGGTAGAGGTGGAGAACAATCGATAGTCGGTGCCATCGATATTCGACGATAGTACATTTTTAACCATCTATTGTCGTCGATAGTAATTCGATAGTCGTCAATACTATCGTGCCAAAAACTTGTTATTTTCTTAAATAATTTGACTTGGAAGTTTGCAATGCATTATTCAGTAGATTCTGCAGTTTCTACGTCTTCCGGAGGCACCTGGTTTCACATGATTCCTGCCGATTTCGGTGTGTTGTCCATAGACTCCATCCATCTACTTACGATTTTCCTTCGTGGGGGGGGGGGATGGATGTCACCCAAAAACTTGGATTTGTTTTCCACCAAATGAATGAGGAAAGTAACGGAAGGAAATCGGAAAAACAAAAACAAGTAGAAATTTCGGGGACATATCTGCAAGTGTCGCCACACCATCTTCTACGCGATGCTCATCCCAGGCTCAGACGACTGTCTCTCTGTATGCAAAATGCAAAAGTTTAGCCAGTAAATCTTTGCAAGTGGCACATAAACTTTGCCAAAGAAACTTCTTTTCTTTCATTTTTTTTCTCTTTTTTCCACCAGCTCAAAACTTCTCCAGGGAGAGAGAGAAAAAAATGATACAGTGCCGAGAGGTCCGGGCATTTGGCATTCAGAGACGAGTGCCAAGGAAACTTTCACAGAGCCAAAGAGCAGTGCCAAGAGTCGCGCATAGGCCAGGAATTGTGATTTATGGCCCCGGCAAGGATCTGGCGGAGAAGCCCCCCCGAGGGCCCAGGGCTTGGGTGCGGCGCTGCTTGTCAGGTAATCCAGCGGCGAACTTTTATAGGCGAGAGAGAGAGCTAAACACTGATTGACACACTTGATGGGGGCGGTCTTTCTCAAAAATAAAATATGGTATCGCATTCGGCCGATCAGCCTGGAATTTATTTATTTCTAAAATACTTATTTTCTAGAGGAGTGGATACGCAAAACAATCGGTTGAAAGTGTAGAATATAAGAAGTGCAGCGATTAATTATGAACTAACTGCAAAGTTGCAATTCCAAAACTGAGAGATTTGATTGCGTAGGAATGAACAGTGTTGGAAACTGACCAACGGACTAAAGATTAGACTAGGCAAATGGCTAGATCGACTCGGCGGCTGCAGAAGAATACAGCGAATAGCCGCTTGAATTGCTTTGTCAAAGTGCAACCTTGCCACAATGCTACAGAAACCGAATTGCTGGTTGTCATGCTGCCAGGTTGCCTTATTGACCGTTTGACACATTATTACCAAATATGTATGTGTCTATGTGCACATTGTCCCCGCACACAACCGACAATCAACATCTAAAGTGATGATGGGGTGAGGAGACATGTGGATGCACTGCAGCCGTTTGGAGCCATCAAAGCCACCATTTCCATTCACATTTCCCTCCTCCCAGCTGCAAGCAGCTGCGTCAATTACATTTTCGTTTGGTTTTTGGGCTGCATGGCGAAATCTCGCCTGGGTTTGGTAACTAAATGGTCGCCGGGGGCCATCAACAGTTCCCCCCCGTGGCGGTTCCCCCCCAAAAACAGTTCCAAAACATTGATTTAGAGGCAGACGGACTTCTCTGGTGTTTCTCTATCGATATAGTTATTACGCCTCTTTTTTCAGAGAGGTTACGAGGTAGGGAAAATATTGTGGCGCCACGGCATTATCTAGAGATGGAGGAGAGATGGAGGAGAGAGAGAGAGAGATCTCCCTCCAGGTGCTCAGTGACCTTACAACTCGTTGGGCATCGCTCAAAGACACAGATTAACTATGAGCTTACAACCATTTTCATTTTGGGAAATCAGATCATTACACATCTTGCTTTGACCCTGATTTAACAGAGGCAAATAACTATAAAGAAAAGCCACACTAATGACTTTTTCATGGGAAGATATCAGTCATGTTGCTAGAGTATATTAAGTATATAATATTAGGTCACTCAGTTCGTTTTGGTTAGTCTCACTTCCTTGAAATATAGTTCCTGTAAGTCACTTCCAAGTGAACTTTAAGGCTTTCCGTGTCCCTGCAACCGGTTGACTTTGTGATCACTTCATTTCATTCATGTGGAGGCAAGTTCCTGTCTCTCTGAACCCGAACCCGAACCCGTGCTTGTGCTCCACTTGGCTCCATTCCCAGGGCTCATCATACATCATTCAGCATTAGCAACTGGCTTTAGTTGCACTCAATCATGGGGCGTGGGAGGGCAACCAACCCCTTTTTGAACCCCAAGCCTTTGCTTGTTTTTCCTTTTTGCCTGCCGCAGGGAGTCGTTTTCCCCGCTCGACCTTAAGCCTTCTAAGTGCAAACAGCTTGTTGTCTGTTCATCGCTGGCTGGTTTTCAGGGCACAGAATCCATAATGCCCGGTGGTGCCCCCCCAGTGAACTCCACCCACCTCCCATGTCCGCAATAATTCAACTTTTGTCCAACATCGACAAGTTCCCAAATTTTCCATTTTTTTTTTTTCTGTTCGCATTTCCGCCGCCGCTGTAAAGTTGCACTTGCCAAAAGCTGGGCCAAAGGTGTAATTTTTTCTATAGTTTTGTCTATATTTTTGTTATACTTTTTCTATAGTTTTTGTCTATAGTTTTTATCTACTCTATTTTTTTTTATTTTTTTCCCCACTCTTTTTATATTTTTTCTATTTTTCTGTTCTATATTTGTTGCCTCTGCCTTGCACACGGTGGTGGTGTTACGCCCCAATAATATTTTTGTTGAACGGCCACTTTCGGGGAAACTCCAGGGGGGTTTTCCTACGCAAAAGTTGGACAGACACAGGGCCCCCTCTGCTCTCCTCTCTCCACTGAATGAACACTTTTGGCGGAGCCTTCTAACAACGGAATCTGTGTGTATCAGTGGCCAGGATTTATGTGTTTATATTGCGAGTTTGAAGTTGGTTTGGCAGTCCGCGCGCGCGCGCCCGCTTTTCCATGGGGCGCTCCTGGATTTATGAGGGGTTTGGGCCATGCGGTTGCACAACTGTCGGCCAGGCCCTGGGCCGTTTCGCATAAATTGCAGCCACGTTTATGTATCGACAGACAGGGAGAGTGAGAGAAAGAGAAAAAGGGGGCCAAAACTGCAAATACAAAACAATACCTACTCTTTTTTTTTGGGGGAAAGTTTTCAGAGGAAGAGCTGGATTTGAAATTCTTTTGTCAGGGAAAATCTTTGATTGAGAGAAGTCTATTTGCACTCAAGAAAATATATACGAAATATGTGTTTATTTAGACAATGGATTTAATTTTTATTTCTAGGGTTTAGTTTATGTCAATTATGAAAAAAATACGTTCATTGATCATTAACTAAGAAATCCAAATGCAAACATATTACTCATCTTCTCTATAATTCAATAATTTATTCAGGCAATTTCCTTGCTTTATTTTAATCCAAGAAAATGTAACTAAAATATATGTTTATATAGGAAATAAATGTAGTTTTTATTTCTGAAGAAGACTGAAAATTCGGTTCTTATTTAAATAATAAATAAAAATATAAAAAAATATAATATAATATAAATAATAATAATAATAAATTAATATATACATATATAATAATTGATCCTTAACAAAAAAAGTGCGAACCAAAACAGTAATTCCTCAGATATTCCTGAGTTTCCCTATAATTTATTTAAGCAATTTCCAGGCTTCATTTAAATGAATAATTAAAATTAAAAATTAATAAAAAAAGCCCAGTTTACATAGTTGCGAACATTCTGTAAATTCTGATCTTATTTATATTATAAAATAACCCGCCATTTAGTCAAAGGGCAAACATCAATCTTACTTAGTTTATCTATAATTTATTCAGGCAATTTCCTTGCTTCATTTTCAACCAAGAAAAATCTATATAAAATGTTTATATTGAAAATGAATTTCAGCAAAGTCGGGGGCCCTTGGCGTCTGTAAATGAAAAAGTTTTGATTGCTTTTAGCCAACAACTGAAAAATGGCAAACGAGAAAAATATGATCATAAGGGCGCAAGTGTGGGGGGATATAGGGTGAAAAATAAGAGAGAAATGGCGATGCAAAATCACATTTTTAGCATATTGCTTCGAACTTCATACCCCACACTCCAGCTTACAAAAATAAAACCTCCTTCTTGCCTCCCACAACACATGGCGCATAAATCTTGCACCTGAAAACAGGGGAAAACGGCGAGGTAAGCAAGGTGCTAATGGCAATCTGTAAAGTGTGTGTGTGTGTGGGGGGAGTGTTTGAAGGCGGGGGTTATTTTTCCAATTTTCAATGTAATTTCTGTCAATCCTCCTTGCCCCACACCTCCCCCTTTCCCAGCGTCCATCCCTCTTGGCAGATTTTTTATTGGCGCGATATTGAAAATTATGCGAAAGCGCTAAAGCGATTTATGCTTCAACTTCGAAGCGTGGAAAAATGGGTGGTGGGTGGCTGTGATGGGTGCATGTGTGTGCGGGTGGGGGAAGGAAAAAGGGTTACATTTTGTGGGGCAGAACCCGCTGCATGCCATGGGGTTAATGGTGTTGCACATTTACAACGTGGGGGTGGAAAGTGAAAAACTGCAGGCAACGTGTGGCAACAGCATCTGCTGTTTCCATGAGGAAATTCCAGCTGGAGAAAATTAGAGAGCAAACACATAAATATCAGATATTTTATTTTTTAAATTTGCATTTAAATTTGTTTGTAAACGGAATAGGTTTTTTAGGCAATGGCTCTACATACGATATTCAAAATGTAGCAATAATATTTTTTATTTAATTTATTATTATTTATTTAATTTCATTTAAGAAAGACAGTGTGTGAAGCGCCCAAATATATTATAATAACACATAGGATAAAGAATAGGAATAGAGGCATCAGAAATCGAATATTAAAATATAAAAACAAGAAAGGAAGCTAACTTCGGCATGCCGAAGTTTAAATACCCTTGCAGTAAGTAAGAAGAAGAAGAAAATTCTTCTGACTTTTTCGTTTTCTCGGGTACTGACATAAGGTAAATGTTGCGAAAGAAAAATGTTGCTAACGAAAAATGTTGCGAGCGAAAAATGTTGCGAACGAATTTAATGAATTTATATATATATTCCTATGGCTGCTATATGATATAGAGGTCCGATTTGAATAAAATTAAAACCGAAATTCTGGAATAACACAACATGTCTATGTCTCAAATTTCATGAAAATATGTGAAAAATTGGCTTAGTTAGATTTTTTTATCAAAATTTTCTGATCGGTCCTATGACAGCTATATGATATAGTTGTCCGATTTTGATCAAATTAAAATCGAAATTCAAGAATAATACAAAATGGCCATATCTCAAATTTTATTCAAATATTTTAAAAATTGGCTAAGTTATAATTTTTTTCATTAAAATTTACCGATCTTTCCTATATAGCTATATGATATAGTCGTCTGATCCGGCTCGTTCCGACATATATAGCAGTGAGAGCATATAGGAGCATATCTGCAAAGTTTCATCCAGATAGCTTTAAAACTGAGGGACTAGTTCGCGTAGAAACGGACAGACGGACAGACGGACAGACGGACCGACGGACAGACGGACAGACGGACAGACGGACATGGCTAGATCGACTCGGCTGTTGATGCTGATCAAGAATATATATACTTTATAGGGTCGGAAACGTCTCCTTCACTGCGTTGCAAACTTCTGACTAAAATTATAATACCCTGCAAGGGTATAATAAATATGTATGTCTATAAAATGCTCTCGCGCGCAATCGATCGAGAAGGAGGACCACACTGGACCAAGAAGGCGATGGCCACACTAACAATGACAAATCCACAATTGACTGCGGCCACACTAAGACTTTCCAGGACTCTATATAGGATTCAGTGGCTCTATTTTGATTATAATATATATTTTGATCTTATAATCTTATAATAGTAAACAGCAAAAATTAAACTTAAGTCTAAGAATACTCGTTTCTCAATATAATTTACAATATATTATTTCGATTTAATTTTTGTCTACATGTAGGCTTGTTTTAAAAAACTTAAACTGCGTATTTGCCCCTCGTTGTGGGGGCATTCATTTCGCTCATTTGTCGAGGGCCTCTGACAGGGCGTCGTAATGACAGACAGCCGCCAGACCTTGGAGGTGGCGGCGGCGACTGTTTGTGGTGTCGACGGTGCGGTGGCGCAACCCATGACTTGGGCGCTTTTGGACTCGCTTCGAGCCTTAACTCTTCGGCTCAAAGACGGCCTGCCGGCCCGGCTTAATTACAACACAGTAACTCGGCTGTAAGACTGCAGCTGCCAACGGCTGTGATGGGCGGTGGGTTAAGGGTCACGGGGGCTCGCTAGGAGGGCCACAATCGCAATCGATGAGCCACCGATTATTGCCCAATTCACCAGGCACCACCACCGATTTGTTCTGGCAATTATTTCGCATCAGCGACGATTTTAGACGGAATTCGAGAATGATTTTCAATCGGACCACAAAATTCATGAAATAACATGAATTAAAAGTTTCACATTTCAAATGTTCGGCCAGCGAGAAGAGGATCTTGGTTAGGTGTTAAAAATGCTTCACTCAAAGTATCCATAAACGTTTTAAGACTATTTAATCAATCAATTTTTCCCACTGTAATATTAATACGTGCATGTATATGACTTGAAACATAAACTTTAAATAAAATATATAAAACACAGGGCTAAGCCCCCAGGCCTTGCAGGTTGGATGGACTTCTCCCTCTGGCAATTACCCGCCATCGACCTCCATCTGGGGCCATTGGCAAAGAGTCACATTTAAAGAGGGTGCAAGATGGACATAAACCTACCACCGGAGGGTCGCCCTGTCAACCGGCGCTCCCCTAATTGATGGGTCCTATTCCCGGCCAGGCGGAACACCAAAAGAAGAGCTCACCCACCCCTGGACAAGGGTCCCAGTGGTCCTATTGCCTCCTAGGGCTTATTTAATGGGGATGGGGATGATGCAGCAGCAGAAAGGGTCACGTATTTAAAAATGCACATAATTAAAATTTATGAGCGTGTCTTAAATAAAGACATAACCAAAGGAATCCCATGGCTGGCACCTACCTACCAACATTCAGAGCTAATTCTCCCCTCAGCGGGGGCGGCAACTGCAGGACAATCAAATTAAATACCTGTAAAATGGGTGGAGGTCAGCAGGGGTCCTGAACCTGAACCTGAACCGAACGGCAACTCAAATGAAATGAAATTGTAATGGCAATTCGCGGGCACAAAAAGTAAAAAAAAAAAACAAAGAAATATACAAAATGAAAAGGAAGCTAGGAACAAGAAAAAGGAGCAGGAGCAGGCTGGAAAAAAGGGACATTGGCGAGGAGAAGAAAATAAAAGGCAAAACTAATTTAAAGCGGCCACCTTGGTAAAGGAATTTTGGGTGTATTTGAAAAGAAAATGTTTTCTTATTTATAAAACATATTTTAAGGTATATCTGGAAGTGAATAATAAGTTAAATATTAAAATATACATTTTAAAGTATATCTTAAAATATAGATAATAAAAAAATATACTATATAATTTAAGAATATATTTAACAAACTCTTTTAACTCTTAAAATAAATATAATAAAACATATACATATAAAGGTATATCATTTTAAATACTATATTACAAATTTCTTTAATCAACTCTTTTATCTGGTAAAACAATTCCTGAATTGAAAATTCGGAAAAGCTAGGCCACTGTTCACAGGACATGGCCAGGACAAGGTCAAAGTAATTACAAGTAAACAAAGTTAGCACGAAGCCTGGAAGATACAAAAAAAGGAAAGCAAGAAGAAAAACAAAAGCAAAAAAATACACAACACAAAAAAGCATAAAAAAAAGGTAAAAGAAAAACAGTTTGAAAATGCCATGGAGGCCATGGTTAGACGAAGGAAAATCTTATTAAGACAAGTATTAAGGAGGTCTGGAATTGCAATGGAGCTGCAGGACCCACAGGACCCCCAGAAAACCCTGTTCTTTAAACCAAAACATTTCCTGAAACAATTAACGCTTAAAGTGCAATCAGAAAGACGTTAGCCGCAAGCAGAGGAAATGTACAAAAAAAAAAAGAGAAAAACGCTGCCAATAAAAAGAGGAAATAATCACAGATGAAGCTCCGGTGTACAGCATTTCCATTTTTCCTCCTCTTTTTTTTTGTTATTATTTTTTTTTTTGTGTCTGCAGGAAAATCCCTGCTCAATCGAAGCACTTGCCTGTCATAAATAACTCGAGCTTTAAGCATTATAAACCGCATCTGCATTGGGACAATGCAGATTGCCCCAGCACTTTTATGGCCGCGAAATCATTTAAATTTTTCTGTGTGCCAGGCAGCCGCCTTCATTTTGGTTAATTTTCCACATTTCTCTTTTGTTTTTTTTTTTTTGGCTCGTCAAATAAAAAGGAATCAGACTCTCCCGTCGTATGAATTTATGCATGCGAGTGAGTTTTTCACAGCGGAAATTTGTTGCCAGTTGCCAGTTGTGGCAGCCGCTGCAAGTTGAGCCATTCCCCAATTCTCGCTGTCGGGGAAATGGAGATGAATTGGGTGGAAAGTAGGTGGGCGGGAAAATGCAGGGAAAGTCCGGGAAGAGGCGGCAAACAATGAAATGCATTGAAAATTGAAAATCAATGAACTGTTATAATAACTTGCCGCAGAGTCAGAAGCGAGCATCCAGCACGAGTCTCTGGTGTCTATCTGCCGCACACCCGCTGCGACCGAGTGTGTGTGTGTGTGCGGGTGTGTGTTGCGGGTGTATTCATACGAGGCGAGTGTGCAAAGGCATTGAATGCATTTTCCAGCAAAGGCGGACTTCACAGAGAGAAAATCAAGGGGTTGATTCATAAAAGTTTTTATTTAATTTAAAAATTTTTATAAGAAAATCTTTTAAATTAATTTTTTCTCTAATTCATAACTAGGCAAGGTTTGGCAAAATCATAATCCAGCTAAAAAGCTTAAATTTTAATTATTTTTTTACTTTTTTTTAATTTTATTCCGCGCATTGGTGTGACCAAGTGGTATAATCTTACCGATGTTGTGATATCGATGTATAATATTTGCGTCCTATCGCATAAAATTAAGAAGATTATAAGAGGAGGGTCACTTTGGTTTTGAGAATAAGAACGATTGACACGAGTGTAAAATTGTCCTATACAAAATCAATTAAAATAAAAGCCAAGAGTATTAAATGTTAATATTATTAATATATTGTATTATTACTGTTTTAGAATTTGTACTAAGAATCATTATATTATATTAGTAATACATGTTCATTCATTTGCCTTTTGACTTCTATACTTTAAATATATGCATCTATTTAAGTCAATTTTTTATCGATATAAATATATTTTTTATTTAAATAGCCACTTATGCATCAAATTAATTAAATGCATATATTTAAGTCAATATTTTATAGATTTACAAATATTTTCTACTTAAATTACCATTTAAATATATTAGTTTTCAGGTACTTAAACATCAGTTAAGTATCATGTAGTTGACATGAAACTAGCTATAAATATGGTTGGTACTACCCCAGACCTTAGAAAAAAAACCTATTTAAATTCTATATAATAAAATATTAACTGAGTATTTAGAATCACTTAATTTTCTATATAAAAATTATATACATTTACAGAGTATTTTTTTTATATAGAACATTTAATTATTCACATTCACTAACCATAATTTTCAGATTAAATATTATTTAGCTTGTTTAGTTATGTTTTTATTTATTACTTCAAATGAAATTTATTTTGTAATTACCCCTTGAAATCTAGTTCCTCATATTTCCTCCCAGTGTAGAATATCCTTTTCCCCCCCAGGAGTTTCTGCCGCGGCATTCAGGGTCCTGCGCTGCTCGAGCAGCTCGTGCGTGCGGTTCTCTCTCTTCATTAAACATATGTAACGCGTTGGGTTAACAATTGGTAAGGACAAACCAGGCCCAGGAGTGTGGTGGTATCGGGGGGGTAGGAGGAACACAACGGAAATTGAGGTGGGAGCAGGAGGAGGATCTGGGACAACGTCAACTTCGAGTCGGATGCAGCGATTAAAAATTAAATGCCTTCGTATTAACAAACAAGCCGTCTGCCATTGCCATTGCGTCGTCCTTCGTCCTGGGTTCTTTATTTTATTTTTTATTTATTCCCTTTATTTTTTGTTTTTTTTTTTTGTGCGAAGAGAAACAAAGCCAAAAGAGTAAAATAAAGAAATGAAAATGGGAAAAGCTGAGCCCGAGTGGGGAGAATGGAAGCTGGAAAATCCTTTGGTGCATGTAAAATGCATGAATCGCAGGGCGCCACGTGTGAAATTTATGCACATATGTTGACAGCATTTAAGGGGAAGGGTGGGGATTGGGTACGGCACACCCCCTACAGCAGCCTGAGTGCTTCCACTCGGTTTTTCTCGGTTTTCCAGAGCAGAAACAGCCTCCGCCGAATTTTCTCTGAGGCTAAATCAAAGTCGGAGGCTTCTTTCTTGGTTTTTTGATCGTAACTTGGCTTAAACTCAACGGATTTCAGTCTGAATTCGTTTTTTCTTATTTTTTAAAGAAGAACATTTCTGCATTCAAAACTCGATTTCTAATTTTTAGACCAATTTTTCACATTTTCGACGATAAAACCCCTTTAAAAAATATGTACATTTTTTGGCTCAAAAATCGATAACTTTTTCAGTGGTTTTTTGATCGTAACTTTGCTTAAACTCAACGGATTTCAGTCTGGTTTGGTTTTTTCTTCTTATTTTTTAAAGGAGAACATTTCTGCATTCAAAACTCGATTCCTAATTTTTAGACCAATTTTTCACATTTTCGACGATGAAACCCCTTTAAAAAATAGGTAAATTTTTTGGCTCAAAATTCGAGAACTTTTTCAGTGGTTTTTTGATCGCAACTTTGCTTAAACCCAACGGATTTCAGTCTGGTTTGGTTTTTTCTTCTTATTTTTTAAAGGAGAACATTTCTGCATTCAAAACTCGATTCCTAATTTTTAGACCAATTTTTCACATTTTCGACGATGAAACCCCTTTAAAAAATAGGTAAATTTTTTGGCTCAAAAATCGAGAACTTTTTCAGTGGTTTTTTGATCGTAACTTTGCTTAAACTCAACGGATTTCAGTCTGGTTTGGTTTTTTCTTCTTATTTTTTAAAGGAGAACATT